>NPFG01000228.1:0-60796 GCA_002288965.1 Xylaria sp. MSU_SB201401 | reverse complement strand
AAAAAAAAAATAAAAAAAAAAAAAAAGGTTAGAACAGAAAACCCTCCGGCCTATCAGACGACTTGCCTTGCCGTTGCATCGTTCGTTACAACCCCTAATTGTAACCTCATCTCTGGTGACATCGGCATCCGGTCTCCTATCGAAAAGGATGATTGAGCAGGATGGAATGTCAGGCCACGCCAGTTCATTTAACAGAAACAAGGATGTTAGAAGGGCGGTCGCGAAAACGCCACGGGTTTTTCCCGAAAGGCATGTGATAGTGGACTACTTGTCGGTACGCATATATCTAGATGCAGAATTTTTCAAGTCATACAATCAATCGCAAGGTCTGGCATCAGGCCGCGGTGTCGTATCGGTGGGCTGATGAGCCTCAAATGAAATTGGCTAGACAAGAAGCTCGTAGCTTGTGGTAGGCTGGCGTTAGTGCATGGGCTCGCCACTCACGATGGCTTCAGCCTTTTGACATGTGAAGGTATCAGATGCATCCACAATAGCTCTAGTCCCCTTTCGCGAGATCTGGCTGAACGGTGGGGCTTCCGGCTGGCCGCATTGGGTCAGTAAGGTTAAGCCTGGTGTGTACGTACATGCGTATATATCTTTCCGTTACTCTCCAAGGGGAACAAGGTCAAGTCAATGCAATTTAACCTAGGTAATGTTGAGCGGCAAAGAACAAGTGCCACGGGAGACTATCTGAACCGAGGTGTTTAAAGTGTTCACTCTTGAAGTTCCTGATGATGTGCGTGTAGGTATTCGACAGATGAAAATTTGCGCCAAAGTCCACACGGCCGCCTTGAGACGTCCTTGACTTAATATGGCTACGTCTTGTAGATAGCTCTCGGCGGCTTCCGGTCTGCATCTAGGGTCAAGTTTTAGTGAGTATTGCTCGTTGGCTGTAGATATTGCCGCACAAGGTTCTGACCAATGCGCTTGTCTCAGTAATATGTCCGTACTACTTTTACTTACCAGCACTCTATTGAAAAAGCTCTGACCAAGGGAAATATGGAATGGAAGAAATTTGATGCAATGCCCATAGCGCTAGGTCGAAGTCCGTGGTCACTATCAACGCGTTGATTAATTGAAGTATTGAAATCTGGAATGTCTGAGGGGTGAACAATTGTCAAGATCCCGAGAATGTCCCGTCCGAACTCGAGGGAATAAATGGAAAAATTCTGTGTAATATTACACCACTGATAAGAAGATCGAGGCTTAGTGAAGATATTCATATCTGATTTGTACAGTAGGTACAGAGTACCATAAGGGATAATCACGGCCTTTGATGTCGATCTTGTCGACTTGGGGGAATTCTGTCGCAGTGTCTTTGTTACATCGCATGCCACAACGCCGTTGGATTTTCACATGCCAAAGACAGGGATAGAGATAGGGGAGGCAAGGTGGGCTTGGGGCCTGTAGGGTGCTGTTTGTTCAAGGACACTAGTACGTTACCAGGTACCACTGCCTAAAGCCGACTCTTAAACTAATGGTAGGTAAGTAAGTACCTTCCTAGGTATTTTCCAACTGGCGCAGGTATATTTCACTTGCTGTCTTTTCACTACCAAAATAGCACACGCAGATCATATTATAGAAATAGTAGCACGACCCAACTGAAGCTCTTAGTACCTACATACTTATCGAACCCCACCACGGCATGGCGGCCAAGCACTAACACTGCGAGTGACTTCATGGCTCGTTCAGATTGCGTATGGCCACCTAGGCAGACCTAGTTGTAGGCGCACCGTTCCATCGCATGAGAGGTCGGCCTTGGGCTCGTCCGTGTCACAAGTCTGTCATGCCTTAAGGTAGCTACTATCAACCAGTTCTCGTTAGATCCTCGGGTGCTTTTTACTCGTATCCTCGTACCCAGCTGGACAAGGGGTGGCTCGACGTCTCTTATAAGCTGCTCCTATCGCCCATCCACCCACATCAATGCTTCGGTCCTGCATACCGATACTTTACGAACTCGTAATATTTACTTCCTTGCGTTGCCCTCCTCCATCTTCACCTCGGGCACCTTAGTTAGGTACGGTGGTATTCGCATACCTTGGCAACAATCAAGTAAGTGAACGGTTGACCTGGTTCATTTCGCAATTTGACCTGCATTCCTGTTGCCGAGGCTGGTCCCCGATCCCTATCTTCTTCATTCTTCCCTCTAAAGCTTGAGCTGTCTGCCTCCCTTTTTCTTCTCTTTTTTTTTTTTCTTTCCTCTTCTACTTCTGCGCGACGTGATCTCTGTTGTTGACACTTGAATCATCCGGTCTCACCATTCCCGTCAGCTGCTTGTGCTACTCTTGCACTATTCTAAGTTTTCCTCTGCTGCAAGGCACGCGCCGTTTGATAAGCCCACACTAATACTTACCGTATGTCTCTTCGGAGGACATCTTTGACTTTCTGATTTAAACTTTCCGATCTGTCCGTCTCTCCTTCCACTCAAGAATCGACTGACCTCCCAGTCTATCAGCAATTCCCACCAGCATCATCCACACCAGGCTGCATCTCTCGTCCATCATGTCTCATCAAGTGAATGGAGAGGTTCCGCCATCGTCGGCGACGCTGTCGGTAAGGCTTTGAATACTCCTCCATCCGGATCACGACATAACCATTCCATGCTAATTCGATCCCGTCCTAGCACCTCACTGGCTACCCAGTCGTCCACGATGGCATCACCTACTTGAAGAAGAATCCCTATGGTCAGAAGTCCATAGAGCTGAGCGACTCGGCTTACCAGACATTTGCTAAATCCGTTTTCCCCTATTTCAATAAGCCGTATTCATATGTCGAGCCCTACGTGAAGAGGGCCGATGCCTTGGGTGACGACGCTCTGTCCAGGATCGACGAGCGAATTCCTTCCCTTAAGAAGCCCACAAATGAGCTGGTCTCTGATGGCAAAGCCATTGTCTTCTTCCCTCTCCGCAAGGGCTTGGAGACGAAGGACCACATCACCGAGATTTATAACTCCGAGTATAAGAAAGTAGGGGGAGAGGGATTGGTCACATCCGGCAAGGCTCTGATCTCAACTAGCCTGTTTGTAACGTCCGAGGCTCTCACCTGGGTTGGTGACGTCTTACGAGCTGGCAGAGTGCACGCGAAGGAAGCCACCCATGATGCCACCCGCCAGGCCAACAACAATTAAAGGGCAGGAGACTGAGAACAGAAATCTCTGCAATTTTATGGATCCTATTTATTTATTTATTTTTCTATTTTTCTCGGTGAAGCAATTCTATTGCTTATGACGGGCTGAACTCGCGGTGATGATGTGAGTTCAGCCCCTCAAAAGCCACTTGCGATGGCGCAAACGCCATTTGACCCGCATAGCTACTGTTGATCGGGGAGAAGAAGAAATGTTGTGCAGTCTGGTGTTTGGGCATGGTTCTAGAATGGACATTCGATTTGCGCATTGGATTTATTGACGCGCACCTGCTTTTAGGTGTTATTCTCTACCAAGGTTATCGAGTTTAAGAGTGGGCATGCAATGTATATATTACAGAAAAAAAATGTATGCTAGGTGGCTAGTCACTCATGCTACTTCGGTAATGACGAGCATCCTATAGGTATGGACTTGTAGGCTGTTGCGAGTGACGGGTCAGCCGAAATTTGGTACCAAAATCATGTAGCGGGGCTGTTTTTATTCCATAATTCCTAAGGCTGGACGATCCAACGCATTCTCTTCTTTCATGAAATGCCGCTCGATTGCTTGTGTCCTAAGTATCGACTTCGATATGCGTCAAAAGTTTCTAGATCAAATGGAGCCGTATCCTCGCTTGCCCGTCCCTTACGTCCGCCACTCGGCAGCTCTAATCAGGGTCTTAGATAATCCCTGCTACTTACTGCACACATTGGAAGGAATTGATTGCCGCTAGCTGAGCTCAGCTTTTGACAGAGCTGGTCGCTTGATGAATGACATACTACTACTATTCACCTGCAACCGCAGAGCGGATGAGATAGTTATCTTGGGTTGTACAGTCTAATACGTAGGTACCTACATAGTTGTACTCCGTACTGAGTAAATAAGTTCAGGCGTGCACTGATAAAGGAGAACCTTGGCGGGGGAGCATTGCGGCAGCTGTCGGAAGGTCGGTTGCGCGTGTCCACAGCTGCACGCCGGTATTGGCCTGGCAACGCGGGACCCCACGTTCACATTGGTAATAGTAAACATCACTTTAAGCTTTGGGCACCACGCCACAGTAATGGGTGGTCTGATCGTCCCCAACAACGAGTTAAGCAAATACCTAGTCACTTACAACATCACAATATACCACTGCAAGTTCGTCCACAATCATATTCTGGCCATAACTGGCACTTCATCATATGAGAACCCGCCCAAGTTCTGCAGAAGGAACAAGATAGCAAGATGGAGGACGCCGGGACCCTAGCCGTCTCGCCCAGCGCAAATGCGACACCTCTTCTACCCATATCTCCTGATCGTGTGAACCACCAAAACCCCACCGTCGCTTCTCTACGAAGCAGTGTTCAGCGCGACAGCGATGTCCACGACAAGATTCGCCAGTTCAACACCTTGTCTCATCTTCCCCCAGGCGCCACCTCCGCGTCCATGTCGAAACAACTCGAAAGAATGACCGCCGATGCTGCGCTCAGGCGGGCCATGATAGGCCGAGAGGAGGCCGAGAGTGAGATGCGCAGATACAGGGAGGAATCCAGAGTACTTCGCAGGCAAGTAGAGGAAGGTCGGGAACGAGAGCGCAAAGTCGGAGAGCGATTAGAAACTGTCATGGTATGTTGCCTCTTTTACACAATGCTGCGTCAACAAGTACCCGTTTCTAAATACTGATATCATGTCGTGTCCACAGGAGAGCTACGGACGGGCGAAAGAGACCTACTCGCATACGCACGCTATATGGGAGAAAGAAATCCGACGAGCGCGCAAGGAAACTTTTAAATCACAGTCAACTATTGTGAAAATTCAAGAGGAGCTCAAGGCGGCACGAGTCGCCTTAAAGTCGACAGAAGAATGTCTCGCGCGGGAGAAGGAACTCAGCAAAGCGAGAGAGCAGGAGGCGTTCGCTGCGCGCTACCAATTGGTAGAGCTACAGCAAGAGTTAGATAAAGCCCAAGAGCGCATCACATTCCTAGAAGAGGAGCGGGATGCATTCAAAGCCGCGGCTCAGAGCGAAGAAGTCGCCCGGATAGCAGCCGAGGGGCGCATACCATTGCCGCCAGAGGAACCCGACAGTGAATTTGCCTCTCCTAGGAAGAGTTGGGGGGGGCGAGAATCATTGTCAACTTTCGAGATAGTATCTTCGGCCTCAACCGAAGCTGAGATTGAAGAGTTGACGCGACTCTGGCAGTGGGAGAAGCAGAGAGCAGATCGAACACAAGACCATCTCGAATTTGTTCAGGCCGAATTCGAAATGCATCGCGCCTCCAAACCGAAGTCCCCCCTGCGACGGAGTACAACCACGTCACCACGCAAAGAGAGAACCGATCCAATCAACATCGTTGATCCATCAGACCTTGTGATACTTGGCGAAGACACAGTGCCCAGGAAATCCTTACCACCCACAGAAGCAACGCAGCCCGAATCCGAAGAAGGGATTGAAGTTACTTCAGAGTCACAAGCAGGTGAACAACCGACAACCGATGCCGAGGGGGAACCAAAGAAACAGTCGAAGCGCAAGGAACCCCGCCGTGGGACTATATTCGTCCCAGCTGAGGGCATCTTTCGCACGCTCTCCCAGCAAGAACTAGAGGCAATGGAGCAAAATGGGGAGAATGAAGCTACACTAGAGCCTCCGACGCCTGCGGATTCAGAGCCAAACCACCCTCGTTATGCTCGAACCCCATCTGTCGAGCCCCCGTCTTTCGCACTCATGGCTCAAGAAAGAACGTCTCTTCTCTCCCTCCTCAACGCTCCCCGCGAAAGCGAAGCAAACCTCGCCTTCAACATCCCAAGCACAAGAGCGGATTTTTCGTACGCCGCGGACGATGTAGACACAGACGCAGCCTCGGCAACGGGGGAGGAACAAGAGGAGGAAAGCGACTCCTCCCCAGACAACACTAGTCCCTCCCAGGTCGAGACTCCAACAGACACGCGACCGCACACCTCAGCGGCATTCTACACCGTAACAACGACAACTTCCATCCCGATTCAAGACGACAACGTCAAGCCGGCGCCACGCTCGGCCCCGCTCCCCTTAACGCACATGCGTGACCGTACGCCGTCCTTCGACGTCAACAACCCCGCGCTAACGCCAACAATGACACGCGAGCAGGCCCTGGCACAGATTAGGGAGCGACGCGGGCGCGCTAGGAGCGCCATGCAGGGCGCCATGACGCCCCGGAGGCAGATGGTGACGGGCGTGACGGGGGATCGTAACGTGAGCGCGCCCGCCGGCCGTGCCGCCAAGGGCCGCTCCTAGGTGGATGTCATATGGCCCTCTTTACGCTTCACGCCGCGACGATGATTAACGATTGATCGAATTTCGAATGAGATTCGTATGAGGGGTTATGACTATCTTGACGAACAAGATCATCTCTCACTCAGACTTCTGAGACTGCCTAACTAGACACAATAGATGAGGGAGAAGACCTCACTCTACTTCCTGTCTATTATGTTTCGCTTGCTTTTAAAAGCAATGTTTTCTCCCTGGAAATTTTCAACTTCTGCTTGGCATTTTCAGGAATACATGGGAGAGGAGTTGGAGGCATTGTCTTATCTTGTCTCGCGTTGCGTTTTTGTTTTGGAGGGACGTATATGTTCACTTACCCAGTTATATACTCACCTCTCATGGTTCGGCAGAGATTTATTCTCCTTTTCCCTCTTTCTTTGCCCGTCATGGATTCCACATGCCCTGTATGAGCGTGCGTTGTTTTTTTCCCTTTCCCTCTTCTTCAACGTACGGGGCATGGGGATGATGGCGAACAATGGATGGAACGTAATGGGGGAGTTTGGATGGGATCACAGCATGCTATATCTTTATTGTTTTAGAAGATTAATGGAAAATTAGTTCTTGATCAGTCTGACTTGATATCTTGAGGTTTCTCGGCCTCTGAGCTTGCATGTACTGTGTCGAGTGAATGGATGGAATAAGATGCAGCGGAGATTCTATATCTGAAATGCCTGACTTGAGCAACGAGATCAGAAAGAAACATTCAAATCGCAGTCTACTGGTTACCAGACACTCAGACTTTCGATGAAAACATGCTGGATTAAGCTAATCTAGGCATGTAAGCTAGTAGGAATGACTGTTGGCAGTCTATCAGTCATTCCTGATTCTTCTTCCCTTGACCATATTGAACGAATGTGACTTGCCCAAGGTGTCCAAAGCCCTTGTCCATAACGATATCAAACACCTAAAAACCTCTCGCGCGTTCTTTCGTGTTAAATCTCCCTCCCTTTGCTACAATCTGAAGAGGTTGAAAACTGGATTGTGTAGTATTGTTGGATGATGGTGAAGTGAACCATGTCCCAAGTGAACGTTCAGTCGAGGAGGTGGATAGCTGCATATAGCCAAGTTTCTGAGATCATTTCTTGGCCGTATCGGTAGTCGACTCTGATGTACGTATTTACAAGACGGCTAGCAACCTAAAGTCGATCTTGACGTATTCCGAAGCGTAAGCGCCGCTGTGAGGGCCGCCTATCACGCACCAGGCTTGACCCAGTTCATCCACACCAGGCAGGAGACCCCTACCATACTAGCAAGAGCCAACCCCCGCATGACGATAGAGCTTGGTGTCTCAGCATACATGGTCGAAGATGTGGCATTAGTCTGGTGGAGACTGAACGTTCCATCGTGGATCTGGGAGAAGGTGAAGCTAATGGGAATTCCATTTGACTTGTCTTTGGGCTTATTTTTGTCCTTGTTATCATGCTCATCGCGGTTTCCTCTCGGGCCTGGAATGAATGGAGTCGATCCAGGGACCGGACTTGTACCAGATCCCGTGGAAGCACCCTGGGTTTGGGTCCCGGTGTTGACGTGTTCGTGGATGGGCGTCGGACTAGACGAGTCACTACCCATTTCGTAGGGACCACATTGAGGGCCTGCGCCGTTCGAGTGTCTCCCACCGAGCTGCAGATCCTGCTCAAAGAGTTGTAGATACACCGGCTGACCGTTGTAGGAGAATAAATCAGACCAACTCGAATCCATTTGTATTGATTTCCGTAAAGCTTACTATACGTTCTGTCTTGGGTTGGTTCTCGGCGAAATTGGGAATGTCGTATTCAGACGGTGTGTTGGGTGTGGAAGTCGAAGGATGGGTTGGCTGAGATTCTATTAGCTGGGATCGAGAACTTATGTAGGAGGAGTAAGTCACACATTCATGGTTTGTTGCCTGAGCTTTAGGTTGTAGTTATCTCAAAGTGGCCGGGAGAAAGATCCCTGTTCGGTGAAAGTACTGGAAGTACCCGTTCGCGCTGATAGACTTAGGTAGGAAATATCTGGCCAGAGGGATGCGAGTCCACGTTGTCACATTCGTTATTTGGGACTGTGTCACTCCCTGCGTTCGTACCAATTCACGAGCCACCAAAATCACGCGTACTGTACAACACTTCAAGTACTATTAATGGCTGATCCTTATCCGAGTCAAAGTGATCGAGCACACTCTCTCTCTCTCTGAATGAATGTAGTGTGACATAGCACGGTAGGTTGCCCAGCATGAAGGCATCACCAGCGCGAAGCGCCTATGTGTCCGCCGCAAACAATTGCTACTGTGACTCCTTTGCTTCTTCCTCTAACAATTGCCCGGGGGGTAGGTAATGCACAGTCTCACGACACTACCCTATCGACGTGGGCATTGTTGGTATGGTCACAAAATTTAATATACCTAAAAAGGGGTTCTAAGACTTCCCAGATCGCGGAAAAGGGAGTATTATGATCCATAAAGTATCACAATCCCTATCCGTAGGCATGAAGATAGACGACGGACAATAGATGGCTAAATGCGTGTAGACTGGGGGTAGTTGAAAGCATTCAGACCTCGCGAAACAACAGAAGTCTCACCCTACTCCCTTACTCAGTCTCGGACAATATGTGAAGAATAAACTGGGCAACTAAGCGTTCAGTTAGAACTATGTTATTGGATAGTCGAGAGTATCTCGGTAAGAACAAGGGATCTCATGCACGTTTCGTTCCACTTGTAAGATAGGTTGTCTCTTTACTAAATCCGCAAACTAGAATGAATCAACTGACAAGGCCTAAGAAGCTTATCAGGATAACATTGCAATTCGTTTCCCAGGTCTAGAGCTGTACCTATTCTCCTCAAGTCATGGCCTTTGTTTGTGGTTTATTGGCGACATCGAAGGACTTAGCTATTTCTACGAGATTCTGTTCATAAGATTCATGATCTCTGCACCTGTAAGCTCCTAAACAAGATGAATACCAAAATAGAGTAAATAGACTATTATAGCAGTTGAGAAGAGGGATTAGTCCTTTATTGTGTTTTATCGTGAGATTTAGCTCCTGATCTATGTTAGGACAAACTATTATAGGCGTTCAGGGGATAGAATTAATATGAAATGCAATCCGTGCATAATCCTTCGATCTTTCCTTCCATGCCGCTCTAGCCGCACCCAGCACTCTTCTCACATTCTTTTTACCCCAGTACGTTCTCCCTTCTCAACACCTTATCACGCCCGTCACATTTCTAAATTATGGTCATTGGTCATATATTCCTACGTGCCTCCTGATGCTGTAAAGTAGACTCTGTAGAATGCTCGGTTCAAGTTGGTCAGCCTCGCCTATATGATATTCTAGCATGGAGCGTCGTGTCTGTTGATTCTCAAGTAATTCGGGCTAAACTCCCAAGTTCGTTCGTTTATCAGCCGTGTTAGAAGCTCTCCCATGTTGTCAAGGCCAGTACCTCCTATATGTGGCAAACCAGAGTGCAGAAGCGACTCCGACGACGCTCAGCAGCACCAGGCCACGATGGGGGACCGGGAAGTTGCCTTCACCATAATACATGGTGGTGACAGAGCCTGGACTATGAACCACGCAAATATGGGCAAGCGGTTTTCCTTCCGGACCACTTGCATTTCGAGAGCGGCCGTCGCTAGAGGATGCGCAACGGCAGGAAGATACGGCGATGTGCCTCTGAGAATGGAGCTCGATATGTGATGCTTGGCGTTTGGACTGGCTTGCCATTTGACCTGAGATTCGCCCTAGATCGATCCCACCTTGCACTGGTTGGTTTTGACGGTAATCCGGCTTTGTCTTGGTGTCTGCGAGGCCAACGGCGTCACTAGGTTTGTTCGAGTCAACGTCTCGCAATTCGTTGGGGGTAGATTTCGACCCAGCTTCTTGCCCGTTGTCGTCGCGGTTCAAGATCAGAGGGATTTCGGTTTGGCTCAAGGGCTCAGAGCCGGTATTTTGATACGCTGTCGGCATGGTGTCGTAGCAAATGGCGTATTTGGTGCACCTCCTGGAGCAGATGCAGGGAGGATAGCTGTGGTGGAATGATTTGGTGATGAGGAAGATTTACTTTTAACAAACCATCAAAAGAAATCATTGATAAGCGGAAAGAATCGACATGTAGGAACTGTATCGAAGAGTCGACGGAACTCAGGAAAATTGCCGACTTGTCAAGCAGGAAGCAGCTAACTCCCTACTCAAGTGCTCAGATACCCATTGCTGACAGAGTTGTGCGACCCGCTAAGCGATGTGTAACAACTCATGAGCTTCAAGCCGCGATTATTTGCGACCTATCCAAGCACAAGTTCCATATACAGCCTTCTTTTCCCTCTAGTGATGAACTATTACTTCTTCGTACTTCTCCAAATACTACAGACGTTTTAACAGAATGAGAGGCGATGGAAACACCTCAAAAGTTACTCCCGCGCTCATATCTCTCCCTTATTACGTCCCTTCCAGTGAAAACACCGAGCTAGAGCCATTCGTCTGCCGCCTGGGGTCGTCCGTATCATCGTGAAGTTTCATGAATGCGCAAAAGACCACGTTTCAGGCTTGGTATGTAGCAAAGATGATATTCGTAAATACACAATACTACGTAACAGAAAGACTTTTGGAGGATTCCGAGATCATCGCCATCAAACCATCCTAGTGGATTCCTTCACCCATGAGGGAAACATAGAATCTCATGTATATGCCGCTCTAATGACCGTAAATACACTGATGGCGTACATGATCGCCGACCCTTATGCACTGGCCCGTTATTAGAGGCCAGTACGCGTCGTCAGCCTAGGATTGTCCATTCTGCGATTTCTCTAGAGGGCGGTATATAGGGTGTACGGTTGCACATAGGTCATGCGCTGATGATCCGCGACGTGTGTCAAGCACCCTGGAAGGACATTATGCTCCTCTGGCTCGCTGTCTCCAGCCACTATATTCCCATGAGAGCGACCACACAGGCACTTCTAAGTATGAACAGACGGGTGTCATAAAATCCAATAGGTCACTGGAGGGTGGGGTCTGTACTTCACCTGCATATCGATCACAGCAGAGCGAGTGAATCAAGAATGCACCCAAGAGCTGTACGCATAACAGTGATATCGCCATGGACAGTTTGCACGTACATAAATGCGCAGTACACAGCTGAGGTAGGTACTTGCAGACAGACTTGCCCTATACTATGCCACTACCAACTCCGTATGTAGCTACCCGTCTTGGTTCAAGCTTCAAAGAGGCTGTGGTAAGCAGCAACAGCCGAAAAGCAGAGGCTGCTATGATATGTACAAGACAGTGTTTAACCGTTACGGAGAACTCCGTATATTTCATTCCTACTAGCAACTAACTACCTACTCCGTAGCTTGCGAATATAGCTCGCGGTCAAGCTATACCGCTCATAGGATTTCCCATGGCTTTATTCAGGTAGATAAATAAGTACACATCGACAAACAACCAACACGCGCCAAGGCCGGTGCCCTTGATCTGAGAAGCGCAGACAAGCCCTCACAGTCCTATTTCATAAAGGGCACGAGAGATAATATTCCACTAGTCACCGTCTCTCAGGCAATAAGCAGTGCATATGTAGGCATCCATCCGTAGTACATGACCTCGTCCTCCCGTACCACGCCAACAAGGTCGGTCGGTGCTAGAGGTAATAATAGGCCGTGAGCATGGGGTTTTAGCCGCTCTGCCAAAGCGCTCGTGAGACTACCTCCAGCGACGTGGAGCCTTGTTATGTTCGTAAGGAAATTCTTAGAAAAGTTATGGTGGAAGATCATTAGCAGTAGAAACACATCTGACACCTTTCCGGATTACGTAGAAGCCATTCTCCGGCACGGGCTAGAAAACCCCAAATTAGCTCTTTAGACAGATATAATTTAGACTACATCTCCTCCAGAATTTTTATGTTAGCCCTATACATTCTCCTAGTGATCTACGCGTAACCATCTTTTGCCCTTTCCATACGCTTAGCTATGCAGTAGTCATACCTTAGGTTCTAGCAAAAGCATTCCTGCCCGAATCAGTTCTCGTATTGAGCCATTGCTTAAGCGTCCGGAATAGGTCTACGAGCACGGAACTGTAAGGTTTGGTCGATCTACGCATATGGGACGAGTGCAGCATTGTGAACCGAAGTAAATATTGTGCACTTCAATGTCCGATCGCGAAGAAATCCCTGGGCGACATAGATGACACCATCGCCATTACGAGAGATAGTGTTGTGCTGCGCAATCGGTCGGCGCCTTCAGAGTCAGCCGCACTTCCTCTTCCCAATAGGGATACGTCTCAGAATATAAGACCTACGGATGTCTGTGTTAGATACGTGATAGGGGCGGTAGACTACTGAAAAGAAGGGTTTAGAGGGTTCAGAGAGATATTCAACATAGACGAGCAGGAATTCATCTCATCACATCTCGGGCGCTTCAACCAACATCTTATTGTTCGTAGCTACTAGTCCATAGATCTACTAACACGAGATTCTTGGGACTTCTATAGCGTAGCCAACCTCTAATTGCCAGTCATAGAACGATACCAACAATACAAATCTCCTGTATATAGCGATGTATGAAAGCAAGCTAGATCCCACGAGTAGCAGCAGAGGCTCATCATCAAATTAGGTGGTATTCCTAGCACCGAACTCCAAAAGAGACTATTAATTCCGGCTCGCCTCGGTTAGTCGTCCGTCAAATCGATCACCTCTACTTCGTCATCGCCCTGAAGACGTGATTTCTTGGTAGGACGAGACGCTGGGGGATCTACAGTCAGGTCAAAGACGTCATTGAACTCGCGTTTGATCACGGGTGGCCTATGGTCGGACTTGATTTTCTTTTCCTGCCCAAAGTTGTAAGACATGCCGACTTATATTAACCAGTGGATGGCACTTACGCGTAACTCGTTCAAACGTTCTCTAGCTAGGCGATCTCTCTCAGCCGGTGTTAGGTCCTCAAGGGTAGGCGAACGTGAGGGGCTGCGCGGGATGATGAGCTCACGTTTCAGAGCTTCTAGGGATCACAGTTAGTAGTTGGAGTTAAGGTCATAGAACATTACATACCTCTAGATCGATATAAGAACTTGAAAACGACGATAGGGCCGTTGTCCTCGGGGAGATCGTCTACATGGACGAAGGTAGGGGCGGAGATAGCCTCACGAGAACCATATCTAGGCGCTTTAGGTCAATTTCTTTGGGGGAGGGGAGATGGTGGTCATACGATGTACCATGCGAGATAGATCTCCCTTTCAACGATTTTTCTGCCAGTTCAAGGTTTCTCGAATCGGTATCGGCGCGGTGAGTAGTTACAGTGCCACGTTGGATGGCTCGGGAGAACTTGACTTCGATGGTGCCAAGACCAGTGGCGGCTTTGACGTCCCTCTCAACGCGCTCCTTTTGAGCATCATCGACTATTGAGCTAGTCAACAAAGATCATAGGGTGTTGAGGGTTGGGACATACCAGTCTTCACAGCTGCAAACTTGAATTTTCGTAGACACCAGACACCGAAATTGTTGCAAATTTCTTTACCCTGGCAAATTGCCATGTGGTGGAACGGAATATGTTGTTGGAAGATATATCCCTTCACACTTTCTCCATCAATCCGAACCCGGGCGACGACGATGTGGTCACGGTAGCCCCATTGGTAGGCTGGGCCGATTGCAATACAGATATCGAAAGCGGAGTTGTCGATGCACTGGACATAATTTGTCTCTAAGGGATAGGTAGCAGCGTCGATGTGATCCTGGGCATCTGGATCTCCGAATTCAGGCAGTGGGTGCCCATGACACCGCACGGTGACTGCGATGCCTGGGACATCCTCACTGATGGCCATGGTGGGTTGACAAGGTGCACGTCTGTGAGCGCGAGACCGAGTGTCAATATGCCCTCAGATGTCGGGAAAACGAGACGAGATGTTGCGGGAGGGGAGTCGGTGGAAAGAAGACCAAGTCGCACCGTACGGTGGTTATCTTTGGTTGGATGGTCGTGGTTACCTGTCCTCGGCCCGCAGCGGTGAATTTAAGGTTGAGGCTTCTCGTGCAGGAGGAAGGCGTTCGTTAGTGCTCGACTCCTGCCCAGATTCACGTCCTTCCTTAACACGCGTACATGCAGAAAGTGTATCAAGGTACTACATTATCTGTGTAAGAATTGTTTTGCCTTAATTATTTAGTACCTACTTACCTACATCTATGATAGCACTGGTTTCAATTTGTGTTCACTACTGGCGAAACACAACCTTCAAGTAATTAATACGCTGTGGCAGGTCCTCCCTATATAGGCAGTCGTATAAGTAGACGCCACTGGACACGGTTGGAGCCGCACGTACGCCATTGAAGAAGTACTTACCCAGATAGTAGGTACTTACCTAGGTACTTACCTCTTTATATCCAACTCAAGAACCAACCTGACATCGTAGGCGGAATGCGCCTTACGCAAGCCTTAAAGCCAATGAGGCTCGTTCAAAATTAAAACGTACTATGTAGATAATAAAATGCGCGGACCCATGATTGGTTATTATTTTCGGCTGTATCCTATCCTATCTGCTACCTACATCGCTCAGCTTGGTAGGTACCGGACAAGCAATGATCAGGTACCTAGTAAAAAAGGAGCCGTGTGATATAAGCAAAAAATCAGATACCAGTAAGTCCGGGAGGGCATCCCGAGGCACTTGTTCGCACGGAAATACCTTTCAGTTGTTCTGAAATCCAGTCATCAGATCGGGCCTCAATGCTTCCCATAACCCCGGCATCCTGGGGAAGGATTGGAGGTGGCGTATTGGTAGAGTCCTGATAGGTCGCTGGATGAAGCGTGGTATTCCCCCTCAGCAAAGACCGAACCACCATTCACTGTAGCGAATACTTGGCGATCTTTGCGTTTCTTATCCTATGCTATGATGCAGTAGGGGAGTATCTCACTATAACTCGAACGCTGAGTGCTCCTCAGATATCACCTGCCTGACCCTCGAATCAGTCATACACACACAAGCAACAAGAAATTCTCTATACGAAGCTCCCCGAGGCGCTTGGCAGCGCTCAGTAACAGATATGTTTCGTGAATCTTGGGCTCCGGCGTAAGAAAACCTTGGGAGCGTTTTCTCTTCGCGCCTCGAAATGTGTAGTATCCGGTGTCGTGTTCACAATAACAGCTGTGCTGTATTTTGTATTCATCCAGCAACGGGGTTCGCGTGTATCGTAACTCTTTCGATGAACACCTTTTCTTTAGGTCTATTCTTCTTGTCGACCTCGATCGCCTCTAGCTTCGCCAACGTCCTCAAGCTGTCGTCCCCCAAGAGTTTTCCAAAGACCGTGTTCAACCCATCTAGGTGCGGCGCCTTATCGAAAAGGACGAAAAACTGGGACCCGTTGGTGCCTGCTCCTTTGTTGGCCATAGACACGATACCGCGCGCATTGTGCCTCAGCGCGGGGCGTATCTCATCCCCAAACGTCCCACCCCATATCGACTTTCCGCCTTTTGGGTTCTCTGGGGTCGGGTTCGCAGGACCACCGGTCTGTACCATAAAGCCAGGTATCAACCGGTGGAAGGGGGATTGGTCATAGTAATTCGATGCGCAGAGAGCGAGGAAGTTCTACAACAAACATGTATTAGTTTGGCCATTTACCAACAGAGCTTTGTAGTGCGATAGAGGGGACAACAAACCTCGGCAGTCTTGGGTACGCTTTCGCAGAAAACCTCAATCTTGAGATCACCCAAGTTGGTGTGTAGGGTTACAGACATGGCGTGAGGGATTGATGACCCCGCTTGATTGTATGTTGATGAGAGTGGTTATGTATGGGCTGGTCCCGACCAGGTCGAGCAGCAACGATTCGATAGCAGTTGGAATACCGTCAACAAATTGGGGCTGATGCCGACAGCCTACCCACCACATCTGCACCCTTACAGTGGGGTACAGTGGACCTAGCTGGAAACAGCCAATTGCAGCACTGTATCTGGCTTGAGATGGGGGCCGAGTTAGTGCATCCCCGGTAGCGCGCTGCTACTGTACCTACAACTAGTAGTATGTCCTTTACTAGCACTCACGCTGGGACGCTCTCCTTCCGTCATTCTAGTCCTTTGTGATTACAAGCGGCGTATGACCTCGGAGTTGAGTACTAAAACCTACCTACCTACCTACCTACCTATAATTGTATTATGGATTTGTAAGAGGTGAGTGAATGCATACTAAGACTTTCTCCTTGATTATTGATTGTCTCATGGTACCAAGGAATGATAACTGGTAAGCACTAATGGCCTGCTACAGACTCTGAGCTTCAGCAGACTTGATCTAGGTACGTGGTAGATAACATGCAGACTGCACAGGGTTGATGCCTCTCTACAAGACACGGTAACCTCAGTGTAGAAGAATCCTTCCGAGCAGGTAGGTAGCAATGATGTGAAGTTGAAATTGTACATTTTTGACTCCAACCATCGGCGACATCCCAAGCCTGGGCATGTGCCAAAACCCCTTGATTGGTAGTCTACCGAGTAGCCTGGTGATGAGCACCCTGTAAGGCGATGGCATTCGCCAAGTCAGCCTTATTTGGGTTTTCCGGGCGGTTTGGACAACCCTGCGGCCATGCATAAATCGGCAGACGTCAGCTCGGGCCCTTGTCTCTGCTACCTAGTCCCCAACCTAAAAGTCCTAGGCTAGTCTAGATCAGTATCTAGATGTAGAACCAAATGGTCTGGCTGTGGAGGGGAGGGGACAGAGGGGGGTCGCATTACAGTGTGAATCCGCCGAGCGTGATGATGGGCATTGGACAAAGATACGTGCCACAAGTCTCCAGTCCCACGTGTTAAGACGCCAGGTGGCCACGATGTTGCTAGACCTACATATCGATGCTGATTCCTGTCCGTCTATCCTGGGGCTCGTGGCCGGATGATTACTGTAAGTGCTCGCCTGAGAACAAACCAGACATGCTCAAACTCTTGTATTGCATATTTTGTGTGATTGTTCTCTGTGATTGTTCTCTTGAGGCCCTCAAGTTCTTCAATGCCGAGGTAGATGGGATATTGGGATGCTTGACGTCTTCGGGTCTTACTCATGAACCTACTCAAGTTGCAGGTGAGACTCGGTCTAACTTTGAGGCAAACTTAATTCCAGGCTCCTTCAGCTTCTAAGCCAGTCTGTCAGCTATCTCACTCAGCGTTATTGTTGAATTCAGATGGCGTCGAAAGTCGTTCGAGCATCTCGCCGCGATGTGTTTGTGTTTGTCTGTCTAAATAGAATAGGAGATATCAGAATCATCATCTTCTCGCTTAGTAATTATGTGATAGATAGAGATTCCATTGTGGCCCAGTGCTGCGAATATAGTAACCCAGTAGATACCGATGTAGGTAGGTGAGGATGGATTCGCCAAAACCTTGTGGAACCAGCGATAAAGATACCCTCCAGAGCATATATATATTATATGACTATTATTTATACATGCCAAACTCCATACTCATCTCGGCTACTCTTGGGAGTCCTTTCCGTACCGACGTCTTCGCAATAGCTGTATAAGTAGGTAGGTACCTACGGTACATTTGCATACCTGCAGTGTCTAAGTTATATATGTAGGTATGTGTTTGTAGATACCTATGGTGAAAGAAAGCATGGTTCAACATCTGTGTCCTGCAAAAAGCGCATGACTGATGATGACTGTCTAAGGACCTTCTACCTATGTAGGTAGTCCTAACCCTTCTTCCAGTAGAATTAGAATCTTAGAATCCGAACTAGAACAGTCAATTCTTCACCGTCTCTTGTCTCATTCCGACATCGTTTCCCCCCCTTCCCGTGTACCACCAAGAAAAAAGGCGACTGAGCACTCGTCGCATCGTGGGGAAACCAGCTGCGGCGGTGACCATATTGGTAAGAGCTGATAGGCGCAGTCCCATTCCCTCATGCTACAAGTCAGTCTTCGTCAGCCACTCAATTCGCTGCTCCTCACCTTCTGTTTCCCCCCATTCGAACCCCCATCCATAGCCAGCCCGTCGTTCTCCTCATCCCCCGGCTAACTGCCCTTGTTTTGCCCTTAATTCATGGTTCACTCCATACCATTGCATACCTACCTACCTACCTATTTGCTACGTGCAATAACAGCCCAGTCTCGATCTGCTGCTGCAGTCATGGTGGAGCGACGTCTATTTGCAGCCTTAGCAGACTAATGTGTATCTAACTCTAGTGTAAACGGCAAGCAGTCAAGCAAGCAAGCAAAGCAGGCAATCAATCGATTAATCCATCATTCTCAATCAATAACCCCACGACACCGATTCTCCCCATTTCATCTCCGCCGCTGCCGCACTCGCTATCGTACTCGTCGTCGTTTACACGCCATTTATCGACGGGAATCGCCAACACAAACCACCTCTATCACCGCAGACTGGACTGGCCTTCAGCTCATCTTCTCATCAATTCCCCGCCCTCTCCCCACAATTGGCCTTTTACCTGTTGTGGGCGTGAACTTTGCCGACGACCTCGACGACACTAAGGAGAAGAACGGTGTCCCCAATCATCTGGTATCCTCGCCTGCCACCCACCGCCCGCCGTGTACACCGACTCCTTAGCGCTGTGGTAATTGTACCGACCTTGCCAAACGTATAGCCAATCCAACCGTCGCATTCCCCTCGTCATTCGCCGGCGCACGGCCGTAGATACGGCATAGATGTGGTCGACACTGCGCCGCTGTCATTGCCGTCATTGCCGTCATTGAGTTACAACCCCGCCATCGCTATACCCGTAATCCCTAATATCGCCACCTTGATGACGATCTTCCCGTGCGACGAAATATGACGGATCGAGTGGCCGCCTTCGTCCGTGTTTCGGGCCCGCCAAACAGTAGTTTCTTGGTTGGATATCCAGGCATTTCGGCGACGTTGGTAAGTCTCTTGTGGCTGTCATGCCATGCCTCTGGGTCTCGTTGTGTGACTGTCGCGTTGCTCACGCTCTGCGTCTCCATCTTCTTGGGAATGGCGTCGCATTTGGAGCTCCTTTGCTACGTTCTGTTCCAGTGTTGCATGCATCAACGAGCGTGGAATGGCACACTAACCCGATTCCTAGCCGCGTATCGAAGGTAAAGTCGAAATTCGCCCACAACAAGGTATTTCCGCTCCTGTCGCCATCTCCCTTGTTCGAATATGTCTGCAACGAAGAGAAACAATTCATCCGGCCGCGGAGAATGTGGCCAAACGCCATCTTGGCACCCCTCGAAGGGAGACGACTGATGTTGTTGGCAAGGAGCTATTGTTATATCGATGCGCTTCGGGCAGGGAGGCGGAAAACGTAATAGCTATGGACCTGCCCTTTGTTTTATTCATACCATTCGGGCGAGGAGGCGAAGAGACGAATAGGAGGATACCGCCAGCATCGTTACAGCTTCCTAGTAGGACCGCCGAAACGTACTATGAATTGGTTGTTACCGTACAGCAGGGTCCGAGTGTACAGAACAAATACGCATTTCCCGTTCCTCTGCAGCGATACGACACATTATCAACATTTGGAATGTACAACCGTCCGGAGACTAAGATTGCCACTACCGACAACATCGTCACACTTGTTATCTCCTTGCCGAGATGGAGTTATGGCCCGACCGATCCAATTACCGTTTACATCAAGTTGGCCCCGAATCTGGACTGGATGGCCAAGGCCAGAAAAGTCACAGTGAAGAGCATCACTTTGGCCATCGAAGAGGAGATAACCTATAATCCTGAGGGCGATGAGCCGACCAAAAAGGTCAACAGGATACAGAAGCATGTCCAGAATGTGGGAACGAAGTTATCTGAGGACGGCTATGTTACAAACATGGATGTTATATTCCCACATAAGGACTTGCGTGACTCGAATGGAATCATCCGGAGAGGTCAACCGGCGTTTCCTAATTACGAGGTAACATCTTTCACGACAACATCGACCCTATACAAAATTGAATTCTTCCTAAGCATCAAGGTACGTATGCATCAAATATGCCTTGGTAACCTTTCGGGGTACATTGTTTACTAACTTGGTATTTGAAGGCGAGCATGACTTCAGCCAGAGATATTACTCTTCGGCAACCGATTGTGATCTGTCCTCTAGACCACCAAGCTTGCAAGGAAGAAATGGAGGCTATTGAGCAAGCTGCGAAAGATGCTTCGTCTGTTGACCATACTAATCCTATGCTCCCAGCACGAAATATCGTATTAGCGAATGATCCCAGTGCTCTAGCCACATTAGGGCTTTGTCTCGTAGGAGGACAGAAAAAGCCACTGATTGAATGAGGAAGACCTTGGTATAATGTTTCGAAACGATGTTGAGAAGCAAGAAATGAAGCTGTGACGAGCAATGGGTGGCAATATTAGTCCGTTGCAGGGAACGATCTTTGAAGTATCCGAGATTGCGCTAAGCACCAGAAGTCCAGGTTCGCGTTTATCTTGCTTATTGAAGATCAGAACCTCCTGCTTAGTCCCAAAACGAGACTGCCTATCCCAATGATAGCGGGTGCCATCAGATGGTAGCACCTTATATGCCCGCAGTCGATATGTGGAGTATGGTACCAACCAGAATCCCTCGGGCAGAATGTGGTCTTAATATCGTCTCTAGTTATTCAGATACCTTGGATTGCGAAAGCCCACAACTGTCAAGATAGACACCAGTTACAGGTGTTGTTGATAAACCTGTATCTTGGGTAGGAAGTTCTTGGAGACGACTGGCCACATGGATGATCATAATTGAGGGAGAGAGGGATAATAGGGCCTATCTTGAAGACTCAGGACTGCATTACGTTCTCCACTACCTTATAAGGACGAACGAGATGCGACGGTTCGGTATAGGAGAGTCGCTAGGTGTTCGGATTGATTCACAATAGGGAAGCATGGTCTCGGAAAGCTGTAAGGCGCAGTGGTGTCATTGGCGTTTTAGGGCATCCAGATGCATTGAGAAGTTTTTCTGACGTTCCAAGAACAGTCTGGCTCACCGGGGTGGTCGATATGGGCATAAGCGGTCCTTGTTATAGAGTCGACTGTTTACGCTAGCCTGCGTTGGGATGGAATGGCTATTTGGCGACACTCTGGATGGCCGCCTTGGATCCAATAACGTTTTACAAACTATAGGAAACCGGCAAGACTATGAGCTAACGTATCCCCGATACATTAGAGATAACGATGGGTTATTGTACTCTGGGCCGATGCAATCGCTCCTATGGAGCAAATCTAGGGGCTGGGGTTGTTTCGTGGTCGCAAATATAGTCTAGTCTGGCTATTAGCAAATACTAGCAAGAGCTGAAGAACAATTTTGAAGTCCATTCAACCAGTTGTTTTTGTCGAGAGAGCGCGTAGGGTATGTAAGGATGAGGCGATCTAGGTCAAGCATTTGAGCGCGCCATATGGGAGGGGAGATGCGCATGGGTAACAAAGGATCGAGGGATTCTTTACATCCATACTCCTCGTTGTCAGTGCCCATACCAGCCTCAGCCTAAGTCTCCATCCTGTGAGAACTAGCTCGACGTCACCATTCGTGTCCCGTAAGACCGTCTACAAAGATGAAAACTGCCCAGTCACTACCTAGATGAACTAAGTAAGCTAATCACGATTAGATAACTATCATCTTGTACAGACTCGCTTGACCAGAGACTGTAAGAGACAGAGTGTTATATCGATTGCTATGTGAACTTTTCTTGACCTTGGCATATGACACCCGCAGTCAGGGGTGACACCCATATCTATTCGAAGGTAGGACGGATAAGTGGTCAATTGCCTACAGGACCGTAACTACCACCATCGTTCCTCCCACATCATTGCTTTACTAGAGTCCTTGATTACCTAATGGGCCACCCCCCCCTAATGAGCCACATCCAAAAGCCTTAACGAAGCCCACTGGCAGTCAGAAAAAACGCGTTTTCTCAGCAACCTAATTAATTTATTTAATCTACTCTATACGCCACTTATTTAGCATGCTTTAGAAAATAGCCTCTAAAATCTCACGCGCTTTTTGCAAAAAACTAGCTTTGTAGGCTTGTTTATAGTCTTCTACTGCAACTTACGCCCGATGAATTTCTTTTATATTATAAAAGGTCTTTTAAAAGTCTTTTTTTATACGTTTCTAGGCCCTTAGCTTTAAGGCTTCCTTTTAAGCCTTTAGTTTATTAATCTACTACTGTGCTTAAGTTAATTTTAAAGCTAAAATATCGATCTTTTTACCTACCTTTTATATAAGAGCTATTATAATACTAATAAATTTTATAAAAAAAGACTTTAGGCTAGCAAATTAATACTTTAAGTTTTATAAGTCTTTTAGTATATTCTACCCGCGCTTCCCTTTATCTAACTACAAAGGCTCTTTTAGAGTAGTAGGTTTATAGCTTATATTAACTATCTTTTTATTTTTAAGCGGTCGTCTTCGGTTAAATAGCTAAATCTTAGACTTTCTAAATACAGCTGTTACGACTGGGGTTTTACTATGAGGCAAGGCTCAATATGGGTACCATATGTATATTAATCGTGAGATGGAGAAGGAAGGAAACTATCTGCATACAAATAAAGTGCGCAGGGTTTCTTGTGCGCTCAGATTGCCGATGTCACGTGACATGAGGCGATAAGAGATTGCGGAAGGTGGTTGTGGGTATGTGACATGGGACCCACAGCCAGCCGGCCGTAACTACAGCTTTAATTATCTCGGGTTATATAACTCTCTCGCATGCTTTTATATATACTACTAGAAATCTGCGTTTATAAATAGGCGCTAAAGCCGATAAGTATATGTAAAGTATTATTTTTTTACAAAAATAGCGTTTTAAACCTAAAAAAACGCCTAAGTTAGCCGGTTAAAAAACATATAATCTATAAGCAGGTAAATAGATTAATTCTACTTTATAAGACTAAGCTTTATATATAAAGGTCCCGTTTATATAAAAAGTATAAGCATTTAAAAATCAAACTTTAGGTTTTTAAAATATATTTAGCAAATTTAATAACTTTTAAGTAATATAATATATAACTAATACTTTTAAAGTTATAAATCTATTTAAGCCTTAATTTTAAAACTAAATAACTAGTTAATTTTATTAGCTTTATAGTGTAAAAAAGAGCTATTAGTTTAGTGTTAAAAAGTAGTTTTAAAGACTTTAAAAAGCTTACCTTTTTAGATCTTTATAAGTGATAGCGTAATAAGCGTCTCTTTTTCTAACTCTATAGCTATTTTAGTATAAAAAAAACAGCTTTAAATAGCTTTAATTTTTTAAATAAAAGTGGTAGTATTAGTGGTGTTAACCGCTAGTTTAGGGTGGTCCACTAGGGGGGGTGGCCTATTAGGTAATCAAGGACTCTATATGCTTATACTTCATCCCATGGTTCCCTTACCAGCATGTGATCTACGGTTGTAGAAGACGGTATATAACAAAAGATAAGAAACAGCTCAACAAATAGCTAAATATAGCTAACATCTGGGAGTTTGGCCGAGTGGTTAAGGCGCTGTGTTTAGGCTTAGATCTACTCTAAACTTGAATCCCGCAGTGGGAAACCGCGCAGGTTCGAATCCTGCAGCTCTCAAGATCATATCTTTTTCCAACCTGGAGAATCTATCATTTTTGCACTCGGTCTTCTGTCAGCCTTTTGCTTGTTGAAGCGACCCTCTTACACCTTCCTTTTTTTTTTTTTTTTTTTTTCCCCTTCCCGTTGGAGTCAGCCCTATTTGGTTCCTTCCCGACTCTCTTTTCCCTGTACAGTCCAGGGTACATATGATAATGCTTCGCCCCACCAGAGCTTTATCGAGTACTATAGAAGTAGGTCTAGGCGGGGTCCCATCCTTGGTGGTACCAAAATTACGATAGGTAGGGTCTGAGCTTCTGCCCCTCTAGCGTCGACTCGGAGTTTCGCAACTCGATTTTATCTACTTAGTAGGTATTCTAGATATTCTAGAATTGCATCACATTGTACAAACATGCACTATACGATTGAGAATCTGTAGGAAGCGTTAGTGATAACGGGATCACGGGATCACTATCACATTAGACGAACGACCATCTGTTTGACCAATTCTTCGGCGACCCATCTGGTCGCTCGCTTCTTCAAGCGCCAAGATGCCGTTCGGCGATGAAGATCTAACACCCGCGTCGCTCAATGCTGCCAGCGACGAGGCCCTTTTCGACGCCGAAGATGGCGATCAGGCCCAAGACTTTCGAATGTTCACTTCACTTCTCTCTGGGCCCGGAAAGAAGTCACAGGCGTCTGGCAAGGCGATACGGCGTGGTGAGAAGGACTTCGAATCGCACGGTACGCGCGCGCAGGAGAACGTTCTCGAATCTAGCCGCTCGGCAATGCACGAGGTCTTGAGCTATACTCGACAGCACCAGCCTCGCAATGCGCTATGTGGATGGTATTTCCCCGACCGATGGGCCGATATACCACTCAAGAGTGAGTTGATACTTGAAGCCACAACCGATAGACAAGCAGGTAGTGGAACGGCCAAGAGTCGCGATACAGTGCAGGGCCTTTCCGCGCGAGACCGAGTCGTTGCGATCGAAGCCGACAAAAGTACCATGCTGACGTCGACGGGCCGCGTTGTTACAACCGCTGATAAGTCCAGCCCAGGACGGTCGAAGACATGGCTTCTCCCGGAAGAAGCGTTATTCTTGATCGAGAGAGGGACGCTAGATTTGTGGTGGCCAGTGCGAGGGATACAAGAGATATTTCCCGCTGAGGAGGATCCTGAAGCAGCACGGGAAGATTCGAGGAAGCTAGAGGACTACGAACTCGGTGTCCCCTTGAGTTTACAAGCCGCGTATGCGCTCCTCATCGGACGAGATGGGGAGAGAGGCAAGATCAGCCTGGAGAAATACCAAGTATACTCTAATCTCAGACGAACAGGTTATAGAGTTCTCCGCGCGATGCCATTGCCATCGCGGCTCTTTTCACCACATACGCCACAGCCACTTTGGCAATGGCTCCTTTCACTTCTACAGCAGACGAGTAATCCATTTTCGCTGCGTTCTGCTCGCTCAGGATATGGCCCGCTAGTGAGACCGGGTCTATATCGTTCATATACGTCCATCTTCGAGCAACTAGCCCTTGTTCAGCGACATAAGCCCGCTCCTCTTCCAGCGTCAGAGATTCCCCAACCGCAGGACCCCTTCAAGATCTTCTACCATGTTTGGAAGAGCAATTCACCGTTTGTAAAGACACGGCCGCCGCCACCGGATTTCCAAATGGCGGTTGTCGACGCGCGCGACACCAGCGTCCCTACCCTCGAGCAACTAGACACTCTACTTTTATCTACTCCATGGGACCCTCCTGAGAAGGAGGAGGGGAAACTCGGGGCTGGCCTTGTATATAAGCGCCTTAAGCATGGATGGCGGAATGCCGTTGTTGCTATCGTGGATCGGGGATTGATTAGTTACATGAAGTTTGGTGAGATGGCTTTCGGCGAGGAGTTGCTGTATGAGAACGTGGGTGTACGGCCTAGATCGAAACGAGGTGGGAGAGGTAGCCGGGGACGTGGAGGCGGAAGAGGAAGAGGGAGAGGGAGAGGCGGTTAGATATGGCAACTCCTACTCCTCATTCTACTCCTCATCATACGCATGGTTATTCACATATAATTAATAGAGTTATGGAACTAAACTCAAGCACAGGGTACATGGAAAAAACAGTGAGGTCTGGTTATTATGCCTTTCTCCTTCATTGAACTTGTCCAGCTTCCCTCCATCCCTACCAACTTTGCGATTTTGTTAAGTAGAAGGTTATGGCATGAAATGATAATGCCTTGCTTATTAAGGGCATATTGGTATAGCTCCATATGTACCCAACATTTCACGCTGTTTCTAATACAAACTTCTATCTCAGCTCGGCTGTTGTTGTTGAGATAATAGGAATCAGGCTAGGACCATAGATATTCTCACGCTGCGGGTCAGTATGAATGCTGTCTAAGTTATTTTTAAAATATCTCGACAGTCACAGGTTCATGTATGAGTAGAGGAAGCGAGAAAGCATAGTGGATTGAGCCTCCTCTTTAGGGAGGGAGTTTGACGATGCATGCTATTCGGGACCTTCCGCTGAGTAAAGCAGCAGCACAGTTCCTCGACGCTTCAGCTGAAATGTCTTGTGCCCGTAACTATAATTAAATAACTCATTTCATAACTCTTAAGCCAGGGCCTTCTTTGAAGGGACATTCGGACAAGTTCTTCTCCATCGCATTCAATCTGCAGGAGGTCACATGAGGAGTCAGTCAGCCACGCATTTTGCATATCAACCTAGTAGTTCTATGTAGCTAGCCACAGGCCTCTCTCTACCTTTCCAGGTTGGTCATGGTAGAGTCTCGAGCAGACATGCCAAGTCGGCAACTTGAATAAACGAACAAGAAATGGGACTATGCGTCTTCGTCATAAAATACTAAACTGTCTATACTCTCTCGGATGCTAGCGGGCACATATGTCTCATGTTAGCTCTTAACGAAAAAGCAAGCGACGCAAGATGGATGGTCACAAGTGGTATTTTCTGCTGCGGCGCGAAGCTGATGATGATTAATTAAAGTCTCATACTGTACTCCGTACTTTTATTTTCTAACTGTTTTCGTACTAGGAATGGGGGATGTCCGGAGGAGCTCAATGTAGGTACCCCTGAGCTTCTCTGCCCAGGTGAGGCATGTGTGTAGCCACATGCATGTGACGCAACACGTCAGAATCGCGTGTCTCAGGATTACATGTCATATATGAAGTAGACAGGGCATTACATTAGGTACTAACAGACGGAAGCCTCCTCGTGAAACGAGTGTAGGTATATCTCTTAAGAGGCGTCGAAAATTGAGGGCTGAACATGGAGCGCCCATGTTTTGCTTTGCTTTGCTAGGCATAAGGCCACACTGTTGGCAACAGGCATCAAGCACGGAGCTCTCGTAGCAGGAAAGGGACGGAGCAGTTGGAGTTGCTTCGTGCTGTCTTATAGTCAGACCTTGCGTAAAGGATCTTAGTAAGGCGCTTCGTAAATGATACTTAAGTTCTGGAGCAAGGTCCGACTATATCTGTTTATTTACTCATAACATTCGGAGCTCGAAACAAAACACCATATGCGCCAGATATAATTTAGCTTTAGCTTCGCATTGACTATGCCCGTTCCTGCCCGGCTTTACCTTACGGCGACGCTCCCTTGATGCGAAATCGCTATTAGCGCATCGAAACTCACATCGGTATGCGTCTCCAGAGTGATCTGATGTTGACATTGGAAGTGATACTCGAGACTAGAGGACTCAGGTCATATCTGTCGAATCCCTTGGTACCTTAGGTACGTACATAAATAAATTAAAGTTAGTCCACCATAGGTACTCAGCGCCATCCTTAGATAGCAACAGCGCAAAGGATTACGCGCCAGCTATACCAACTTTGCACATCCCTTCGCAAAGCATATACGATTTACAAAGGCTGCGGTGCTGGGCTAACCGGTCACGAGAAGGATCGTTGGAGTATCTGCCAACCTCGCCAAGCAATCAATATGCTTGTTGGCACGCACCCGCTCACGAGCCATGTTGTTGCGCCCAGCCCCTCTTTGCTACAGGGTCTTTATCTAACATTTTCGATCGATTGATGGGAGGGACGCAAGAGTGGAAGGAGGTTGATTGTCCTCGGCATATCCGACGGCGAGAAATCGGGGTTCCCGCAGGCTCTCAAATGCAAGGGGTTGCTTATCGCCAACGAGTTCGTGCAGCAACCCGATCCGAGAGTTCGCAGGATCTAGGTCCAATTGGAGTTATGCTGTTAGGTCTTCTTCGATGCTAACACTAGCGCTGCATAATCTGTCATCCGTCGCGTAGTTGGTTTCTGGATAGGCTGGCAACCTATGCCAACGCGCGACACCAGGCGGTCTTTGTTGGTAGGTAGTGCTCCAAAGTCTCGTGAAGTTGTATTATCATGACTATTGACTGATAGCTTTCTCGATATTCGTATTGCATGACCAAGTTGCGTCCCCAGACAAGGTGCTGTGTCATCAAATAGAGACTTCGATGCTTAACTCCTCCTATATGATATACAGCGAATTGCTCCAGATCTCGCCTGTTCGACAGCTTCGTGTATGTGAAAGTAACATTGACTAGATAACTCTGAGCCTCGTGATGCTGGAGTGAGGCGTCAGTCGTACAACGGCAACTCATCGCGCGGCGAAGGCGGCGTTAACGCCTCATTACAACGCCTCGCCCCTGAGTGAGGTGCCCCCCGCGGGAGGGGAGTTGAAAAGGAGACAGCATTAGGTGACACCGATTCCTATGGAGAGGATGTTCTCCGGAGAGAGAGTGATCCGAGGCAAGTCCGTGGGTACGTACTGCGCCTCAAGCTTCTGCCGGTGAGGGGGCGGCGATGAGCGAAAAGTTCGACTTTGGGAGACGGCGCATCACAGAGTGGATCGGTGCTGTGCTGTGCTGGATTTGTTATCCGATGGTATCCAAGATTGGAGCACCTTACGTAAAGTTCATTTCATTGCACAAGTGTTTGTTGAGATCCTACACCCCGCAAACAATCGCAGTGTGCCGGGAATTACGGCAGCCCGGGGGTCGCATCAAGCATGAGCCGCTCATTTTCCGACCTATACCTACACTGACTGAAACACACATATGTTGAGTCTTTGTTGGTGGCGCAGGTTACCGTCTCCATCTTCTCTGTTGCTGTTGGCGTTAAGCTCCCTGATGCGACCTGTTATGAAACTAGTTCTGGGAGAGTTGCAATGCTGATCACAGTGCCATTACCCAACGGTACTGTTATTCTTACTTTCCCTCTCTTTACTTATCCTTCTCTTCATTTCACAAGTGTTGCACATATGTCGTGTCACCAGATACGTAATCCTAGAATCAAATGCCAAAGACGATGCGATAAGACGAGAGTTTCCTCGCGGCATGTTTGCAGTAGTTTGTCATACCGTCGAAACACTGATCGGCCGACCATCGATGACCTGGGACGTGTATTGAGCAGAGCCCGAGGTGGCACAGAGAAGGACCCCATCTCTTGTGTGACATAATTAATTGGGGAGAGCTCTCTCGCACTCTCTCTTCTCTCATTGATTAATGTGTCGGCGTTGAGGAAGAATGTATTAAAAATCAAAGACCACTTTCAGACTTGGCGTGTACTGTACCCATCCTAGTGCTGCCTGCATGATGATAGGCACAGGGAAAAGAAGGTGAAAAAGACGGAGAGTCACATGATAGTCATATGGGATTGTTCACCGTGGCTGAAAGTCTAGAACGGATTTGTCTCATGGCCAATCCATCATTCGAACTTGTCTCCACCGGGCTGGACCCAACGGGATCACGTCTTTAGCCCCCACGACTTATTGATTAGTATTTGCGTTCGTCTTGGCATCCGGTAGACAAGTTCTGACGGCTACAGTATTGGTAACTCAGCTATCTCTTGTCTGACTGCCTGTGTAGGTGCTCGTCATTGGGATGATTAATCGCTGATCGCCTTTTGTATCGTGTTGCACACATCTGCATCTGTAACTGGATGTGGATGTGAACGTGAATGTGTACCTATGTGTACCTGGACACCGGCCGCGCATCTGCCGATTTCTTGTTGTGCCGTTACCTGAGACTAGTTCCGGATATCTTGTTATCTTGTTCTACTCAGCGTTGCTTTTTGACAAGACCCAACGTGACATGTCATATCAGCCTGCAACCTTGGGCAAAAAGGTGTTCGCGGCACTCCTATTAGGTGCCTCCTTTACTCAAGACAATTTCTACCTCGGTAGATTAGGTTGCACAGTAATGCAACTCGGTCCATTCCATTACACATCACGCATCATTACTACTAGTTGTCTGTCCGTGGGGAGGTCGCACGACGAGCGACTCACCACTACTCCTTCTCCTCTTCCTCCTCCCGCAACCTTGTTGCGATTAAATACCGGCCTCTCATTACATTACATTGGCTAATAATAATCCGCTCAATGCGGTAATAACTACTCATCTAGCATCTGTGCTGTTAGAGCCACGTTGACGACGAGCGATGGATGGATGCAGCAAGATGGCGTTATTAATCTGGGTTATTCTGTTATCGCCTCTCGCCTATACCAGGTAGGTACGTATATGGACAGCCCATCCATCATTTAATCCATCATTAAATCATTAATCAACCAAATAGCCCAAAGCCGAGGATTAAAGTAGGCAGTGGTGTATTAGGCAGGTTTAGTATAGTCAGACACGCAGGCTGTTTGAGTCGTCAGCCTGGGAACAACTGGGCGTGTTTGTGCGTGCATCGCCCCAACCCCAGTTCGTAATTGATTCCTTCACGTCTATTCCCAGCTGACTGACTACGGGCCACACATGATACATTGCACTCTTGAAGTAACCTGGGCATTCCTACTACTCGGCAACTAAGCACACTACGGCCCAGCCACTTTTTTGCAACATTTGGCAGCGTACGAATCACAGCAACTCCTCATTAAATCGAGAGAGACCCGGTGCCGATCAATTAGTCTGGCTAGTCCCTTGCAACATAACGTCTTTTTGTCCCTTTTACGCTGCGGCTGGCGTTGGTTACCCAATCTATGCTTCGTGTTCAGTACTTTCGGCATCTTTGCAACGGCATTGGGGGCTGAGCGGATTCTCGTTAGTCACACGTTTGAGGTTCGCTGGGGGGAATTGTATTCCAATAAGCAGCAGGGAGTGTCACATTCCATCCAGTGAGAATCAATCGACCCCCTTTTGGGTTATATGATTCGCTATATTGGCTACACCCGGACTATGCGCCGTTCTTCGATGAATGCCTGCTCCACCTATTGGAACTTGGGTAACAAGGGTCAAGCAAGCAAACCGTCGTAGCAAACATGGACCCGGAGAGGCAGAAGGACGTTGAAGAATGCCCACCCGGAACAGAAACTCATAAAGCAGAAAGGAAAATAGACCAAAAACGGCAAAAGGGTCTTCGCGCACGCAATCCACCTTTGATATCGTGCCTTTGCTTGCTGTCCAGGGTTGTTCCAACCCTTGAGGTTAGTGCGGGCCCGAACTTCCCTCCTCAGCTTCACTTGACGCTCACTAGTCTAGCACTTCCTACCACATGTAAGATCTGCTTAAGGTTAGAGGTAGTTAGTGGCCTCCTTCACTTAATACAGTAATGCCCAGCCTATCGCATCATATCATGATACCTACTGGTATATACTAGACATATACGGAGCAGAAGCAGTGCGTACTTGTGCTTCATTATTCCGTCTTGTCGCTCAATTCTCACAATCTGAAGCCCCTCCATTGCCGAACACGAGAAGGCCGGCATCAATGCGCAGCGGCTTCGCCCATTTCGGCTAAATTTTGTGTCGATAGATGACTGATTTAACAGAAGCCTAGACTGCTAGTACCTAGGCGTATTACAACGGTTCTCGATTTTACCGAATATCTACATCACAGCAGGTAGGCAAGGTAATCAATGTGCTGAAAGTAAATATATATAGCTGCTACCTGCTTGCGTATATAGCCATTCATTACCTTGCTCAGTAACGCTATGCTGACCCCATGTTGTAGCGTCACGACGTCGCAAACCGAACTTAATTGATGCCCACTATAAACCATAAGGGCCGAAGCGGGCCTTAAGCCCACATAGAGACTGGCACTAACTCTCTCATTTCACTTTAGAAAATGAATGAAAAAATAAAAAATAAAAATAAAAATGATTGTTTCGTCTATGCTAACCTAGAGGCGCATGGACGATAGTGTCTACTCATTGACCATCTGATCATAACGAGTCAGCCAATTAATTATCTAAACATAACAATAATGCATCATCCTATACCTCTTGTATACATGCAACATGTGACACCACGTGTATGGTACCTAGCAGGAGGTACCTATCGAAGCTCCAGGGTTTGTGTGATGGCGACTCTACAATGTAATAATCATCTTCCCCCCTAGGCGGTTCTACGGATTTACTTGGTATAGATTGATGAATATCCGCATCAGGTCACGTCAGCCTGTCTACCTTCACTAGAAGCGAAAAGCACGCAAGGATGACAACTCACCCAATCAAGCGCAATCATGGGAATGCTGATACTTACATCCACCAATCGAGTGTTTTCAGGTTGTGCCAGCAGCATCCATACCTACATGGTGTTTATTGTATTATATATGTGGAGGTATGGTAAGTAATAATATCTCGGTAGGTAGGTAGTCGGCTAATCGTCAACTAGGTAGGCACTTTAGTCAGTGAGTCAATCAATCGCTCACATTGAACTAGTATGTACCTACCTATGTGACTTGGGACATCTGCTTGGGTGATTACTTCATACCTACGTACTACCTACCCATATATAGGTAGGTAACTTATCTCCTGTGCCTCTAAATGTTGTTTACGTTGCTGTTGTTGTTATATGTAGGTGGCCTCGGTTGTACATACATGATAGGTGAGTGTGGGCTGGGCAAGTCAGTAGGTAACCCATCACACGATGATGTTATGCTATTTGATGCCATGCGATACGCTACTACTAGGTATACTTGAGCACCTATTTTAAGGTTGCTTGGTACATACCTACTTTGCTCTCCATACGTGTGGGTTGGCGCTTGGTGCTGATGTTGGTGGTTGGCGAGGTCTCACAGTAGTGCAAGTATCGGTACCTCCCTAAGTAGGTACCTACCTTAGGGAGGCAATTGCCCAAGCTACAGGTGGCTACTGAAGTACCTGACTTGAGTGAGCACTTCAATGTCTGACGATGACCCAACGGTACACCAAACGCGCCAACAACGGCCAGTGTCGATTGGGTCCCTGGAACCAACAACCCCTGCGAGGGTTCCGACGATAAGCCTAGCCTGAAAGAGGGTTGATTAGTTTGTTTCTAAAAGGCCGACCGTACAGTCTCGGTAGGTTAGTGAGGGAACTGGACAAGGACTGTGTGCTATTGACCACTTTTACCATTTTTTTGCTTTTACTTTTGCCGGCTCCTTTGCCCATTAGCCCATGTTCCCATGTTCCCGTGTTTCTTTTCCAATTACCAACCCAAACCCAAACTCTTGTCCTTCCTTTCCTTTCCCTTCTTGCCTTGGCTCTTTCACTTAATTGACTACCTAACCTGTCCCACTCCATCTACTTGACCTAACTGCCTACCTACTACACCTATACTTTCCTTTTACCTCTCTTGCCTTTTCCATCATTTCCCCCCCAATCGCTCACTTGTTTACTGACTCGCTCGCCCAACGCCCGGCCTGATACTGACGAACAGACTTACCTACCCAGGTACCTCGTTCGAGCCCTGTCGTCTGTCATCCGTTATGGTCAACCACTACCATTGGCAACTCTTCTTCGCCCACCTGCAATAACCCTGACAACCCAAATTCTTCTACAGTAAGCGTTTACATCCCCTACTATCAGTACGTCGCCGCCTGGGCTGCATATCCTTGCTAGGCAGTAATAGACGAAACCTCAACTTCCCGTTCTCTGCATGTGCTGAATGAGTTGCGTCGCGCTGCCTTCCGTGCATCTGACCTGCTCCGTCAAGCTGCTTTAACCTTCCAATCGCGTAGAACCCATATGTCATATCACCAGTCGCTACTCCCAGGTAGCCTACCTATCTCCCATACTATTACACATTGAACTCTCATAGCATCGCAACCTTTCCTCTCTTCTCTTTTCTTAGCATTAACTCAATCCATTAGTCCACCAGTATCGCGAGGCGTTGGCTTATGTTTCCCCCCTACATCCCCAGCTGTATAGCATTCATTATCACCGACCAGACCATCCCAGCCCGTTGGCATTACTACGCATCGGGAAAGCTACCTTGGCCTATTTGAGATTCATACCATTTCAAACTTTGTATGTTTACGGGAAGACAGCGTGTTCCTGTCCAATATCGCGCGTCCTTTATACTGCATCATCAGCCACTTCCATCCCGTCAGTGCTAGATGAACGTGGTTGCAGTCACTCGTCATCGAAGTAGTGCCTCTTGTCTCTGCCTCCGCGTCGCATCGCCTTCCATTGCGCCCCGCTTTTCATGAATCCTCAACTCGAGGCTTATACCTTTGCAGGTTTATCTCATCACCTCGTGCACCCATTGCATATAACACCTCCATTCAGAGTCATTGGGACCCCGATTAGCACACATTTTATACTCCTCGCTTGCTTCTTCATAGCAACCTCATCGCCCACCAATCGGTCAATCTTGATTCAAAGGCTAATAATGGGAGGTAGATCAACGTGTGGCACCATTCGAGTATTTCAGTGTATTAATCATTGTCTACGGACGTTGGGCGAGGTCGACCAAGCGACGCGCACATAACGGAACTTTGATTATATAGGCCGGGCGCTGCAGTTACCTCTTCACGGTCCATTCAGTCCCATCCATTCACGGCGGATGTCGCGTTTGTGTCATACTCTGTAATGGGATTATCGTCCCTACCGAGTAAGTGGTTTGTTTGTCTCTTGGATTGCCCCGAGCTCTCCCCATTGAAAAGCGCTAGTCAACGCCTTCCTTGGCTATCTATTTAACCTTTTCCAATTGATGCACGGCATATATAGCCTTCGTTTCCCACTCACTCAATCAACCCTTGACCTTACAACTCTTCAAACTGTATTCTAATTCAACACGTTGTAGACTTGCTTCCTGTTTTCACTCTTCGCTTGTTATTCACATCGTGTAGTACTTAAGTTGAGCATACGGCGACGATAGTCAAACCACATCTTCAGCGCAACCCTATCATCAATTGTCATCAGAGCAGACCGCCAGCCCGACTTCTACAATGGATAGCACTACTGCGGATGAACCGAAGGTCGCATCACAGCCTGTCAACGGTGATAAAATAGGCGAGGAGTCATCTGGAGCCTTGTAAGTTGTTGATTTCCCCTTTCCTGATGCTGCTGCTCCTCGCTACGTCACTCTGTCTTCCTCACCCGCTATCCTGCCTTGTGCCTTATGCCTTGTATTCTTCACTCTTCGGGCGTTGCTGTTGCGCCTCTCCTTGACCCAGTCCATGTCACGTCACCTCGCCTAGCCGCGGACTGGTCTAAGTTTCATATATTATGTGCCTGTTGCAAGGCAGTTGCGACCTGGCCGCGCGTTTCTGCTCTTGCCGGCAACAGACTTTTTGCTCAAACTTCCAGCTCGCAACTGCCCCTTACAAAGTTCGTGTGGTGCCACTGTCGTAATCGGCAAACTCTATCTTCTTTCTGCACATGCCCACGCAACACAGCACTCCCGGCCTTGACCCGACTGGCCACTTCTTTCCCATTTACCTCCCCCCGATCATAGTACTAGTGGTCGGCAATGCTCATACACAATTATGCAACGCGGCACACGTTACCAATTACGTCGTCGGTAAGAACGCGCAGCCCACCCCCCTTGATCGCTACCAGTGAGACTCGATGGAAACTGTTCCGGGCATTTGCTCGCCCAAGCGACTTGGCTTGGAGTTGTCAAAACAGCCATGGCACAATGAGAGCCCATTACTGTTCGTTCGTCTTATGGGGTCTCTCTCCTCTCTGACCTGCTATTACCCCTGGCGCACTTATGTGCAGAGTTAGTCCGCCTAGTTTGGCTTGCAACCTCAATCCCTTTTTCCTTCTATCCCAAAGTCGTCCCTTCTATTAACATCACAACGCCATCCAGTCTCCTTGCTTCCATTTTTACTTCTTGCATGAATTATACATCGACTGTTGCCATTCTTACAAGCTCGAGCATAGCTGCTTAAAATTATCTCATTTCATGGACCCTTGGCTAGCTACTTGTGGCCGTTCGCCAAATTCACCGCATTCTCACTACTTTGACACGCTGCTGACAAGATCCGATTATAGCCGAGTTGTCCTTAACCCTGCGAAGTCCAAAGTTGAGAAAGCTGAGGAAGATGACGCCCCTAATGGTGCGGATCTGAGCCCGCCAGACTCGAGCTCGGTATCCAGTGTGAACCCGGACATGTTAGGCGATGAGATCATCGTCGGGACCCATGGCGATGGTGACAAACCATCACCACTCCGCGTTGTATCAGATGGCGAAGATCCAGAATCAGCAAACCTAGAGGACGAGGAACCCATCTCTCATTACCCGAAGCGTAAACGGGCATCCATGTATAGTGACCTAGGTGAAGATAGAATGGACACGAGCGTAAATGAGGACCCAAATGGCATTGGTACGCCTCGTGGTAGTCAGGGCAAGCCTACCCCCGCCAGCGCTCGCGACTCGAAGAGTATTACTCTTGGGTACTGGCGCGATTCACCCGTGCCGAACGTGAACGGCAAACATTCAGTTATTGGTTTCATGGACGTCAGGGACCGCCTTCGTACTCGTATTCAGAACGTTACACGCTCAGGTGAGATGATCAACCAACGCCTTTTCCCGATTCCTCCTGGCCCAGGAGGTAGTTGGGTAACATTTGAGCGGATTGTCTTCGCGGACCACCTTGTTGGACTGGATCATAATGAAGTCAAGGAGTATGTGAAAATCCGTTCTGAAGCACCTCCTAACGAAACACCGGAAGCTCGTGAGGAAGCAGAGCGCCTGGCTGTCCGAGAAGCTCGCCGTCGTCTCGAGTTGGCCCCTGCTCCCGAAACGACCCAGCCACCTTCTGTAGCCTATGGTTTAATCATTCCCGACCACGCCCAAATCAGCCGTCATGATACCAAGCGTCGCCGCACTACTGGCAGCCTCGCTCCAGAACGCGTCCCCAACAATAGCAGCGCATCAGGACTGCCACAAACTCCTACCACTACCCAAGCTGTGCCAACTCCCACCCCTACTGGCGCCGTGCGACCACCATACCCGGGTATGCTGGACTCTCTTCCCGGTACTCGGCCTACTCGCATCCTCGTAGGTTGTTGGGCCAAATCTGCGGTGGAAGATGAACGTGAGAGGCATGCTGTTTATGGAATTCTAGGTGCCAACGATATGTTCCGTGTCAAACTGGTTCGTGAAACGCTTGATGGTCGTTATGTAGATGGCAATTTTCCCGCCGGGGCCGGCGCGTTATGGATCCCATACGAGGAAGTCCTGTTTTTACGTCATATCTCGCACCTGAGCAGACCTGAGATGAAGGAATACGTCCGTGTCCGCCAGAGCCAGATCGACGCTGGCGAAAAGGAAGACGAAAAAGTTGCAAATGAGACTAAGGCTGTGTTTGAAGCTCAAACCCGTGTCGCCCTTATGAACAGAGGAGCACAGTCATCGTCTTCTGGTAGTGTCTTAGCCCGCCAATCCCTAGCCGCAGAGAGAGAGGAGACACAGGATCATACTAATGGCGCGCCTAATTCTGGAGGCCATGAGCTACGCAATCCCCGCCGCGACGTAATGCCTCGAAACGATCCACCTGTGCCTCGACATCCTCTTCCAGATCCTACCATTCAACATTACCCTCGTCCTACTAGCATAGATCCTGTTGATCGGGTTCAGGGCCTGGCTTCGCGTGAAGTCGCTAGAATGGAAGCTGTTCAGATGCGACATGACAGGCAGCATCAAAACAGATATCCTGTTGCAAATCCACCTCCAATCGAGCCGGTGGACCATCATCGGCACCATTTTCAAGAAAATCGTGACAGAATGCAGAAGATTTGGGCGTCCCAGGAGCAAAGCCGGATCCGTGCTGGAATTGAGGATGCAAAGATGCACATGGGTATTAAGTATGAACGAAAGCAAAATGGTCCATTCTCTGGAAAGCTTGTAAGCCAGGGCGCTATCATCACTATCGATGGTGAAGATTACGTGGAATACCGTGTGCTCACCAAACCAAGCTTTTTCTAATCTGCTAGGCCCACGAGTTACCTGTGATGGGGGAATATGCTTCGCTCCTCAAATCCCACAGGTTTCTCGTAGAGGTCAAACCCAAACAGCGGCGCCTCGTAATGTGTATAAGATAGGCAACTAAAACGTGGTGGAATGAAGTTGGTGAGGAGCTGATATTAGAATGTTCTGTTGCTACTGAGTTATATAAACCGATGGCGTTGAAAAACAATGGGAGTATAGCCACAGGTATGGCATGAGGGCTGTCATTCGCGACAGCTGAGCAGGCTCACAAGCTTAAGCTATATGTAATTATCACCCTAGAGTTAACGCTTAACCAGACGCTTTTTCCTAGTGAGGTCCTCCCTCTTCTCCATGTCTTGTCTAACAATCATCATGCAACGAAAATACAAGTTCTACTTTCAGTTAGGCTTATCAGGGTCACGAGCTACCTATCTATGCTCAATCACCAACCTTAGGCTGACGTGACGCAGTGAGCGCCTTTGGGAGGCGGCCAACGACCGACTGAACGAAGCCGCAACATATCTGTTTACAAATACTGAATGCAATTTTGCGAGATCCAAGGAGTTACGTTGGATAGCTGGGAAAGCGTTTACGGCGCGATCGTTGCGATTATCGCAGCCTAACGACATCCTAATGCGAAAATTACCGACAATTTGGCAGTACCAAGAATGCCACATCCTGGGCCATGGACAGGGTAACAATCTCAGAATGGCAGAAGAAAACAACGTATCATCGCATTGTACAGCACGCGAGGGAGAACAATTAAACAAGATGCGGGTAAGTCATGTGGGAATAGCTATATGCAGATAAAATCAAGAACAACCGGGTCATCGGCACATAGAATTCTCGTAATGCTAGAACGATCAACCGAAATCTGACACGACATGCCGGGCATAGGTGCGGAACGTCTCTCTCATCCAAATTAAATTAAGCTCGGGTCAGCAACTACGAACCCATATAAGAGAAGACCAACATGGCCCATCTTTTCCCCAGTCTAACGGGTTACCGCTATCTAAAACCAGCCTGCATTTGTTACATTTCTATATCTTGTTCACAATGCCTATATCGAAACTTCTAACTACAGGACTTATACTCGTTGGAGCGACCTCGGCCTCGTTCATTGGCCGGCGCTCGACGAAAAGTGTCTTGGGGTGCGGTAAAGAGCCGGATGTTACCCTCGACAAGCGAGTCAACGGAACTCTTCCAAGCGGGAGGAGGTATCTATTCTGGGTGCCGCCGGACTACGACGCAGAAAAGGAAACACCCCTGATCCTGTCCTTCCACGGGGCCACAAGGACGCCCGAATCTCAAGCCGACCTAGACCTCCTGACCGCACCACCGTTTGCTAGCGACCACATCGTCGTGTACCCTTCCTCGGGGGAGTACGGCGAGAAAAAGGGCCGCTACTGGCAGGGTGCGCCCCAGGTCCCCCACGACGTCGACGACGTCGCCTACGTCCTCGAGATCCTGGAGGACGTGGAATCCCGCTTCTGCATCGACACGCAGCGCATCTACGCCACGGGCAAGTCGCAGGGCGGGCTGATGACCAATAACCTCGCATGCGACGCGCGCTCGTCGGCGCGGATCGCGGCGTTCGCGCCCGTCTCGGGAGCGTACTATGTCGATGTCCCCGAGGACGAGTGCATGCCGCTTACCGTGGAGCAGGACGACTGTGCGCCTGATAGGAAACACATCCCCATTTACATCTTCCACGGCGGAAGCGACAACACGATCCCGTATAGCGGCGGCCCGCGCTCCGGCGAGTGCTTGCCGTTTATACCGCATTTTGTGGCAGAGTGGGCGAACCGCGACGGGTTAGAGGGTGAACCTAGGTCTGTGGTAGGACTCCTTGGGGCCTCAGATAATGCTACGGTCTACAACTATGGCTCTGGGTGTACGGAGGACTTAGTGAGGCTAGTGTATAGCGGGAATCATGTTGATCATTCGTGGCCCTCTACTGTATCCAACTCGGACTCCCTGGCGCATGGGACGGAACCCGCCACGTTTAATGCGAGCGCGCTCATTTTGGACTTCTTTGCCGGGTATAAGCTTCAGGAACGTGTCTGAGATTGCTGTTGTGGTTATTGTTTAGACCTAGACAGGGGGGTTTAGAATGTATAAGTCATTTTTGTATTATGGCTGCCTAGTTGTGCAAAGTCTCTTCTTTTAGTATAGAACATGGTATGTGGAATCCTCAAAGCGCTGGTATTCTCATATCTTACTCGATACACTCGGTGATGCTACGCGAAAGTTTTTCTCAAACGGACGATCTCTTCCATCCTGACCGAGAATAAAGAGACATAGAGCTATCGGCACTTTCTTCGCATTCTGAGTGTGCTCGTACCACCCCATCAAATCGGAATTCCGTTTTAGATCAAGGAACTTTTGAAGTTGAAAGCGATGAACCAGCAAGGCTAGGTAGATGTCGATCCGGATCTCGCTGACGCCGGAGAGCCAGATGGGTAGGGGAGACATGAAGCGGAAACCGGATTTATCGAGCGATATTCGGCTTTTAGCTTGCCTATGTCCGACATGTGATTAGCCATCAAGGATTCGTATGAGATCTTATGCGCCCTTAATATACGATGTGGCTTTTTGCCGGACTCCGTAAACCGACTGTTTCGCAATGCTCCATAACTCCAGCGCTTCGTAACCCAACATGGAAGCATCGCTAACTACAATTTCTCTGTTCTCGTTCGAAGGAAAAAAACCGACTGAATTCTCATCTATGAAGACTCGTGTGCGATCTCCGCTCGGCTTGTCAGTGGTCAAGATACGAACCCGCTCCAGGGCGTTCCGAGCACACGCCCTTTCTCATCGATCTTGACGCCTTCCCTCCGCAAGAGCAGCTTTTTCTCGCCGATGGTGACGCCCTCCCCGTTCTTCGACGGAAACCCCTTGAAGCCGCCGAGGGCGCCGCCCGTTGCGACGACGGCGGGTGACACGGCACCTGCGGCGCAAAGGGGTTCCGCCGCAGCGCGTTGCCCACGGCGCGCGGCGACGAGTTGAGGTGCGAGGCCATCAAGCCATAGGTGGAGACGCTGCCAGGCGGGATCTGGCAGAGGAGTGTCCAGACTCTCTTCTCGAAGGCCGTGCGGTCGCTCGCTGCTATGCGCTGCAGCTGCGGGCCCATTTCTTCGGGGCTTGGCACGGTTTCTGAGGCGATGTCGCGGGTTTGAACTGCTGTGGCTTGAGTTTTGACGTTGTGATGTCTTTTGAGTAGAGGCTTGGGTGTGTTTCTTCGTCTTACTACCGGAGCCATGGTTGTTTTAAGCTCCTGAGCTTTGTAAGTGCCTATGTAGGTATATAGGGCCAAGAAGTAGTATGGTTTGAGACGTGGAACGCCACTACTCAGGTAAGTACCTAGGTAAGTAGTTTAGTAGGCCTATATGGAGGTATTTCGATGAGAAGATGAGCAGATGTCTCTCAGTTGATGAAGCTGTGGCTTTATATTGAAGAGTTCTCTTGAGGCAGGCAGTTGACTCAGAGGGCAGTGTCGTTCCAAGGGCGCGTCGTCGGACATTTGGACCGTGACGAGACCTAAAAACGCGCGACACCAGATCACGTGATTGCTGTCAAACTGGCCAATGCCACCTCCGTGGAAGATGAGCAGAAGATTGATGCCGTAAGCAATTTAGTTTATTCCGCTGCGTTCTGCGGCTCAAGTAGTCTCCCTCTGGAATTTCAAGAACTGTCGCACGTTGGCGTTACTTAAAGGGGCTCGCAACCTGCCGTACAATCATATCATGAACGTCTGTATGTCTGTCTCGACGCAGTCGCTCACATTCACACATGTAGCGTTTTTATTCATTTGTTTTCCCTGTGGCTTTTTTTTTTTTTTTTGGTTGTCGTCTTTTACATAGTATAATAGCGGATGGAGATGAGTAAAGTGCCAAGCTTTATTCAACTATTACCATCTTTGGCTAGTAGTAAAGAGATATTAGACCATAGAACCGTTGACATCATCCGATATTAAAAGAAGAAAGTTATTGATGCCCATCGAGTCCGGGTCAGATTTTGGCAGATTACGTTTCAATCCTCACATATTACCCTATACCTAAAAAGGAAGATGCTGGGGAGGTACATACTAGTACCCTACAAGCCCTCTTGGCACACCCAATTTAGCCGTTTTAAACGTATTACCCTTATACCTCCCAGCATAAGATTTTTTAAAAATATAGCTGCAATCTAGTCGCCGATTACTATTGCAATTGCTATTAGCGCCATAATATTAGCCACAATATTAACCACAATGTTAGTCATAATATTAGCCATAGTATTAGCTATAATTATAGCTATTATTATAGCTTTAATAATCCTCTTAATAATTTTTACTACCTTCTACTTTACTAATAACTTTAACCTTTAACTTTAGCTGTCAATAATATTATGCCCTTTGCGTTTTCTATTAAAAAAACAGCACTTTTAGTTTTATCTCTTAATTCTACGTTGATTATAGCCTTTCTAAAGCCTTACTACCTACCTTTACCAAAGGCTTCGAAGCCTAACAGGCACGCAACACGTAATTTGCAAAATAGCAAAAGGGGTGGTTTCGCGTCAAAATAGATTAGTCTGACTATTTCCATAATCGCTGTCTAGGATGTGTCTACAACTATCCCAATTTGTATAAGAAAAAAGTGGGATTATGGACACAGCCCCGACTATAGCCATATTGGGTATAAGGTAATATGTAAGGATTGAAACGTAATCTGCCAAAATCTGACCCGCATCAAGTCAGGCCCTTACCAGGATATTCCCCGCCATTCTTTTGCCATTTCAAGGCTAGTCACAGAAGGGTGAGCATCGAATAGTCTATCCTGCGACTAATTGCGAAGCTATCTGTCGGTGTGAGCAACTGCTCAACCGCTTCAGCAATATCACTGCATTGAGATATAAACACGCATAAACACGTATACAAATCTTCAGCAAAATGCGCATGCCACAAAACTTGTATGAGCATCCCACGCCAGCTCAAGTCTACGAGCTGGGCACTATCTACGCAACCATTCTCCGCCATGTCTTGGCCCATCCCGACTTTCATTTTCTGGAACCCCCCACGGCCATCATCGCAAATATAGATTATGACCGGACGCCGCGAGGGCTGTTTTGGGTAGCTGAATTCCTGCAAAATACATACATCAACAACGTTCTACCTTTCTTGCCCGAAGGTGCCTCGCGCAAATGCAAAGAGCTCGGCAACCCTTGGGCCTATGCCGACCCCAATTACCAGTGGGAGTGGACTTGGGACGCTGAGGAGAGCGCTATGAAGGATGCCAACGGCACCGTCGTCGAGTTCCCGAGGCTCCCGACTTCTAAGGTCTATGAGAATCAGTCCGATATAGTCAGCAGGGCTGTCTTCGCGAGGAAGTTGGTATTGGAAAATGGGACTGACATCAAGGCTCAGTTGTTGCTAGGGGGCCAGCCGATCGACTTTGGGGAAGATGCTAGGGCTGCTGTGAGAAGGCTTGACTGAGCAATTGGGAGGGTCAGCCGCAGGTTCGGCTGCGAAGGGATTCGTATCTCGTAGTGCAACGTACCCGGACCAGGGATAAATGCTTTGAAACTGAGCGATTAAGTTCAATAAAATGTGAAGTCGCTGAGGGTATTTCGGTAATCAAAAGTAAATCAGCTCAGAACAATGCATACCTCATCACGTCTAATTTCTACATAGTACGAGCTTCATAGCGTGCTCATTTGCATGACCGCGATACACCATAGTGTGGCTTGTCCTGGTAGCCGAGCGAGCTCTGGAACTTATATAAGGACATTTGTGAAATGCAGACTGTAATAGACGTTTCCGCTGCTTTAGCACTTCCGACAACAAGGCTGTAATTTGATAATAGTATATGATGAGATAGCACCCTAGTAGCACGGGATTTCAAGGTGCTTACCATGACGGAAATTTTATATAGGTTCCCCTAGAGAATAGAATACCACCTGGTACTTGTATGAAGTTTTATATCTCGAGCTCCCTATCTAAGAGGTGAGGCATATATTGCCGGCAGCTTCGAAGTACTCCTTTACTAGGAAGCGTTTGATTGTGGATGGGGTAAGGAACAATGTCGTTGGTCAAACTTGATGGTCTTATCAACGCAGAGCTAAGGGTCGGATACAAAATACAACTTGTTGGAATAGCGACACCATTGTAGAAAGTCCCCTTTACTTACCTTCTCTCTCATATACTCTATTTTCAATATGTCTAACATAGACTTTCTTCAGCCCTTGTCGATTAGGCTATTACAGGTAGGATGCACACGCTGGGTAGCTCTAACCCTGGAACTTTCTACCAACACAGAAGCTTTGACATCCTTCCATTATGAAATGCAGCCCCCCTCCCTCGCTAAATAATGAATCTTGTTCGTCAGGCTCATGATGACTTTGCGGGGAACCGCTCCCGGTACCCGAGATTCGGCAATCGGGGAACCAGCGGGCCGGCTCGGGAAAAAGATCAGTCGAGCAACTGAACAGCCTGCAAATTGCCTGGGCTATAGCAAAAACCTAGAGGCGTACAGTAGCTACAGTTCTTGATCAGGCCACTCCGAGTATGCCGTGAAGCGACAATGCAACCAGGTACTTGGTTGGACAGGCCGAACTAAGCACAGTTTTCGTGCGCGATAGTTCCATGCTCTACCGGGTGTTTATCGTTCGGGAAATTGAACACTGGATCACGGGGCTCTGCAAACACTGACCAAATCACACTATCGTCGGGAACGAGGAATTTTGAGCGTACAAGGAGGAGCTAACATGAAGCTCCCCTGCCTACATAGCTTGCCTAGGTAGGGTCCGCGCTAGTTCAGCCTAGAACGGAGGATCGCTTAGTTGAGCTGCCTGCCCGCGGCGAACGAACATCGTGATGTGGGATTCCAACATACAATACAGTACGACCTCCCGGCTGCCACCGCTTTTGGTGTGGAGTTTTATAAGTTGTCTGCATGGGCGACAACGGTGCGTTTCCTCCAGTCCAATGAGGGCAGAGGGAATGACATGCGGCGACGATCTCTTAGAGAACGAGAGATATCTGGTACGTTGCACTGCATGACATTAACGTGAAGATGAATGATAATGATGGGACACCTGTGCAGCGTCGTAGCGTACACCGTGACATGCCTTACCTCGACCCCTTGACGACCGATGTAGGATGCGGGCGACATTCATGCACCCCGCTCCTCTTCCAATGTTGATCTGGGGCCATCTAGACTCATCAACTGCTTTCCTGGCCGTTATCTAGTGTGACCGCTTGAGGTCAATCGGCACTCTGCTCGGATTGTCAGACAGAGCTACTGTAAGCTGCCCAGACATACAGTAGCTGCTGTATGTATGATAGTGGCGTCTACATCCAGAGAGAGAGTAACGTCATAATGTCGTGAGAGCGATCCGATGTGGTTGAGACATGCCCTTGCCCATGAATTCAAGGTTCTGGTTTCTTTCGGACGCTTGGCGCATTGCCCATTTGGGTAACTGTTAATTCTTCTGGTTTCTATATCCAGCCTCCCTTTATTGCTTGGATACTTCTGGGCAGATGCTGAGACTCGATAGAATTTTGCGTCACCTAGCTCCACATCACCGCTGATTGAAGAACCGCCCGGCTAATCGACTGACCGTTGACTACTAGTAGTGATGCTAATGCTACATACCTTGGCCCATGAGTATGTGCATTATGCAGTATAACTCTATGGGGCGCCAAACAACGCCCCTTGTCTTCCTCGGTCGGTACCCGTATGGTGGATCTGTGGTCTTAATTCAATTGGTATTAACCGATGTTGTGCTTTTGTTTCGATCTCTTCTCACGAGGCCAAGCGCACAACATGATGCAGACAGGTAGGCATCCAGGCGCGAAGCATACATTCATACAGTAAATATCTCGACCTACCTACCTAGGTATCGAGCTGGCTGGCTGGTAATTTGCCCAGTTCGATGTTTTTTGATGGAAATTGGATTTAAGCTATCTATAAGTTTCTCTTACTCTTTCCCATCAGAAGATGGGATCAACGGGAGGGGCTGTTGCAGACACACGAGCACACATTTGGTAAAACAATGCCTTCTCCCCTCCGATCTCGCCCACTATCATCGTGATCCCCCCGAGATGGTTTAAGGTAATCCTCGGCGGTGATAAGTTGTGAGCACAATGCTGAGGACCGCGCCCGGTCCGTGATGAACCGTGAACACAGAATTTATGCTCCCATGATCGTTTCTGGCATCCACCGGTGTGCCTCCACTTCTCCATCTTCCTAAACCACAACGCAGCCTAGTTCCCGTGCCCACAAGTCTCTCTTACGTATATGGAAACTACAGCTCTTGTATCCAGTGTATAGTCTAACTGTGACCGGTTCCACTTGGTGACACTGCTCACCAACAGCTTGATAACCAGGCCGTCTCGCCTGAAGGAACTGTCAATCAAGTTCTTTACACTTCAAAATTTTCTTCCTGACGACTGTTCAGCTACCTTCTAGTAAGGTTCAATGTCTCTCGCCCAACAGTAGGTCTTCCCTATCCTGTAAAACCCTAAACTTCCATATCCTCGCGAAGATGCTGTTTTCTGTATACTTGTGTATTGTTTTCGAGCTTTGAGCTTTAAGATTTAAGCTTCGAGCTCGCTGACACTAAACTTTTTCCGAAGCGAAATGCTCTAACTCTTTCTTCATTGCAGTGTCACCGCATCTGAAGGCGTCGACCGCGAGGTCACAGGCGATAATGACGACTTTGGCGTCCCACTATGGCGTCCCTTGAGCTACAACCCCCTGCCACCCACAACGGACGCTCTTGAGTCCCCTGAGCAAATTGTCGAGCAATTGCCGCACATAGCTGCATATAAAGTCTCGACTGCGAGGCGTCTAGGTAGGTCACACACAAGAATCGAGCCGAAATGCACGGAGCTGACCTCTATGTGCAGCACAAGTTGTGTTTGGCGCTACTATGTGCTGTCTCGCTTCGGGCATAGTGTTTGGTTTTGCCTCGCTGAAACCCATCTTGATTGCTGAGGGTGTCTATAGCGACCTGTGCGGCGCTGAGCACCACGATGGAAAATCGTTGATCAAGGCCCCATGTCCTGAGCAGGACATGCGCTTGAACCTCTTCTTCGCTGCTGCTTCTGTCACGGCGAACGTGGCGGCGCTGTTTGCAGGCTACACCCTGGATCACTTCGGACGACGTACCTGCTATGTCGCTTCGGCCGTTATGATTGCTGCTGGTAGCGTGCTTCTGGGTTACGCCTTTGCCATCCCCGAATTCGACGGGTACATCCTTGGCAACGTCTTGTTATCCACGGGTGGCACTTTTCTGTTTGTCCCGAGTTTCAGGTTAGCTGATGCCTTTCCAAAGTACTCGGGCCTCATCGTTGCGATCATCACAGGCTGCTTCGATGCCTCGGCGGCTGTGTTGCTCCTCTATCAGCTTGCTTGGGAGGCTACGGACGGCTCTTTTGCGCCGAACCAGTTCTTCTTCGCCTACACCGTAGTGCCGGTTGTTTTACTCATCGGAGAGTTCGCCCTGATGCCCCGCGACGCCTACCACACGACGCCTGACCTCGAGCACAAGATTGAGAAAGCCAATGATGCCATGCGCGATATCCATGACTCTGACCAAGAGATCGAGAGTCTAACCGAGCTTCATCGTGTTCGAGATAGTCGTGCTGATCACCGTTTGGTCAAGCTCGGCCAGATTGAGGATATTCTTGGTGACGCCGATGAACGGGAGGAACGTGCCCAGAAGGAGGAGGAGATACACGCCGCAAGCGGTGTCTGGGGTGTTTTACATGGTCTCCCCGCTCACCGACAGATGATGACGGTGTGGTTCATCTTCATCCTGCTTCTGACCATGATACAAATGCTCAAGATGAATAACTTCATTTCGACCATTTGGTCTCAGTATAGATATCTTTTGCGGTCGGATGAGGACGCCGAGGCCATCACCAAGTTCTTTGGCATCGCGCTCCCGCTTGGAGGGATTCTTACCACGCCGTTCATCGGTATGCTCTTGAATAACTTGAGCGTAATGTCGATTATCGGGCTCCTGACGGCAATGATCGCCATGATTGGCATACTTAATTGTCTTCCTTTCGTGGCGGCCGGCTACGCAACCGTCGTGGTCTTTGTTATTTTCCGCCCCCTATACTACTCCGCAATGTCGTAAGTACTCCCGAGTCCCTGGCAACATCGAATTTTGAACTAATGATTGTCTATCCAGTGACTACGCAACCAAGGTATTTGGATTTGCGACTTTTGGTCGCCTGTACGGTGCAATAACTTGTATCTCGGGGTTTTTCACATTCACGCAGTATGGCCTGGATGCGCTGACTCACGGCCCGTTTCACGATGATCCGACCCCTATCAACGTAGGACTGATGGTCACAGGCACCATCGTAGGGCTGACCCTTACGATCTATATTGCAATCAAGAGCAAGGATTATAGGGAAGAGACGAGGGAAGTCACTCACGTGAATGAAGAGCGGGTGTCTTTGATGAGGGAGACGCGTGGAGATTACGGCAGTATCGTTTGAAAGCCATTCAACGTCGGAAAGCAACATGGGTATGATGAACAATTTAATGATTACTACATGATGATTTAGCGACGGCGCCGGAGTTTGATTTTCGGAGGTCTTAAAAAAAAAGGGCAATTAATATAGACACTTATCAATATAATGATACTTCGGGACATAATGTCAAGTACACCCATCTACGTTATTGAGGTGATGAAGTTGAATTCAAGGAATCTTCTATTCGTCTTCGTGTGTAAGTATTATATCGCCGTAGACCCTGATTCAGAACGATGGGAACTGGGTCTCGGCATATTATCCTAGCTGTTAAAAGGGAGTGAATAAATTGTCTTAAGTTGTTCCTCTTTTGTTGCAGTATAATACCCAGGGCCAGCCTATATTCAGCCAGTCATAACTATCTTATTCAATCATACTAGAACAAAGCCTTTGTTTAGTATCTTACCTTACGCATTGTTGTATACTTAAAGTAACCCGAAGTATCAACGGGCAAGGGATTATGACGCATCTGTCGCAGCTCTCTTTAGGTCGCAGAGCTAGCTATAAGGGGAACGAGTCAACCGTATCGCGCTTGAAACTAAGCTCTGTGGCCCATCTTGTTGGACCGCGTTGATCTTCGATTTGGGTTGGCGTTACCTCCTATTACGATGCGATGGTCAAGGTCGTAATCGCTTTTAAGTTAGTATCACGATTGAGGAATTTGTGCGTAATACGAATGTGCAAAAGGCTGAGCTCTGTTAACATTTGTGATGTAAAAGGTGGTATCTGGGGAGCTACCTTATCAGCAAGAAGCCGAGCTATCAACGCCTGGTGGTCTCTTGGAGATACGCTGATACTCCTCACTTCCGTATGGAATCTGGGTGCCGTCGCACTAAATCTAAGCCCAATGCTTCCCCCTTAATCCCCCGTGTCTACCTCTAGATCCAGTTGCACGCCATTGCTAATCTCGTAGTCGGCTAGTGTGAGCATGTCCTTGAATGGACGTTGTCCCTGCCTTTTTAGTAGGATTTCGTGTGGTTCTCGTCCGATTCTTGCTGCTACCATGATCTTGAATTCCTTGATACGGTCACTGGCGAAACAAGGAATGGCGGCCTTGGTTCCTAGTCGGTCGTTCACATGGACAATGATCATTTCTTCGCCACTAGCCACAGGTGCTGCGGGTGCCCGGACTGGCGGTTTCGAAGTATCTGCTTCAGTCGACTTTTTCTTGGTATTTTTAGACGACGAAGACGAGGGCTCATCCCGGTCGTAGTCTCTTCGACGGGGCGAAGGCGAGCGATTGTGGTAGCCGCGATGGGAGCCTCCTCGACGGTTACCGTCTCGATCTTCGTCATTGTCGCGATGCTTCTCCTTGTATCTAATCCCACCGAAGTTCTTTTTCGGTCTTGGTCGGTCTCTATCGCGACGCTCATCCGAGCCTCTGTTTCTATCTCTCCGATCGGACTGACCGTCTTCGCGGTTTCCGTACCGCCTACTCGATCTGCCATCCTTGTCATGGCTCCTCTGATCCCTCCACTGGTCACGGGAACCGCGAGTGCGGTCCTCATCATCTCGAGCCCGGTAGTTGTCGCGTCTCCTTTGACTATGTGTCCGGTCGTCCGGATTATGAGGAGGCGATCGGCTGCGAGCATTATCCCTTGCTTTTCCACGGGAAGGCGGGGAGTCGTCGCGCGCATGGCGAGGAGACTCATCTTTACCAGACATTTCGATGGTGGTGTCAGACGCGACGCTCGTTGATTGAAAGTAAAATTGAATGTTGTAGGTACCTAGCTAGGTACCTGAGCTGGGCACACGGATTAGAACAGAGGTTAGCAGTGGTGAACAGCCGGCGAACAGTGCTGGCAGCTGTTTGGTTCCCTGCAACACTGAACATGCTGGTATCCCTTTGGGGTCGCCAAAATGCCAAGAATGGGATATAGTAGGCTTATAGCCAATAAATGCTATTAAAGGGGCTAGTACTTTAATTCCTACCGAGATCTGCCTATGCAGAAAGTTTCTCTACTAACGGAGATACATCTATGATATAGCTATCCCTTAGACTGCTGATCCAGCTACAAAATGCCAAGAATTTGGATATTGTAGGCTTATAACCAATAAATGCCAATAAAGAGGCCGGTACTTAAGTCCCCACCAAGATTTGCTGATGTAGAAAGAGTCTGCACCAACTAGACTACATATTATCTTCTAGTTAAACTGGGTTCCAAAGTTGTCACTCTGTTAGACAAGGCCTTGTGGGGGTATTTCGGTTAATTGCAATTGTAGCTGGAATCAGCAGTCTAAGGGATAGCACGCCATTTCCCGGTTAGGCTAGGCTTATAAGAAGCATTTTTGTTAGATAGGGGTCTTGTGGGGGCATTTCGGTTAATTGCAATTGGCGACGAAATGGCACTCAAAGGGATAGGACGAAGAATTGCACTCCAAAATAGACTATTCATCGATGTTCTGACGGAAGGCTACTGGGGATTGTGAGGGTAGCGCGCGGCCATTCATTTCCCTCGCCAGTAGGCAAAAATTGCGAATTGGCGACAATAAGTCTTTCCGATGCAGATACCCAATTACCCAGTAGGAAGTCTGTCATGGCTTGGATGGATGGATGAAAATCTAATTACAGCAGGCAGTTGGGAACCCATCAGTTGGCCTGTGAGTGCTCCATTAGTCCATAGGCCGCTTAACTAAGCTAAAATAAGTTATTACTCTACTACCGTTCCTCAAGACTTCTTCAGCTGAACAGTTACTGTACTGGAGGAGAGGGGGATCGCCCATCCTTGACGCGACTGAGCGGCTGTAGGGCTCGACACGGTGTATTCGGCAGATCCCGAAGTAGCCTCAATCCACAACACCGCAGAAGTAGCTGACGGACCACCAGATAGCTGGGATAACGTGATTGTGATGGTGCTTCCATTGCTCGCATACCCAAAACCATGAATGCTGCCGGCATCTGTCGTGAGCAACACACCCAACGGCCCGATGAAAACCCTGCGCCGAACAGGACCCGTTGTTGTGACACAGACGCTGCTCGCACCAGCAGAAGAGATGAGTGTGCCGCCGTACACTAATAATCCCAGTGTCTCATGTTGCGCGACATATGTTCCGGAGCCCAGGGCCAATCCCACGAAACCCGGGCCATAATCGCCGCTGTAACCGTCCCACTTGAGTGTGTCTGGCCACGAGTGGAAAGACGCAGCGGCAAAGCCGTCTAGGTTAATGTTCGAAAGCGGTGCAGTTGAGCCACCATACCCAACTTGTAACAGATACCAGTCTGATGGATCATCACGGAACGCTGAAAGCAAGACGAGCGCGTTGAGCCCTGACCCGTAGTGGTGGATTTGGCGTTCGATCCGCTGTAGCTTTCCCCCATACTATTGCATGTCATTAGCGGGAGAGCTTAAAGAAACGCAACACAAGAGGGTATAGCATGCTTACGATATTATCCCAATACCGCCTAGCATTAGAATTCCACCCCCAGTGAGGCACTGTTGGCATGTATCCCAGCACACTGTTCACTGTCTTGGTTACTGTGGATGTGTATCCGAAGTACCTATTATCATGTGAGTCTATATGGCTATGATCGCACTATCTTGACTTCCACGACATAGAAAGAGGAAGAGCTTACTTTGTCCAGTAGTAAACACCCCTAAAATACAAGTCTGTTAGCTGATTCCCGAGATATGAGGCCTGGGAGAGGATCTTTGGACTTCGCTTCAATTAGAAGTCCCAAAGGGCAACGGCTCTAGGGTCAATTACTTACTCTTGGCCCGTTGAATCCCAAGCCATCTCACTACCGTAGGGGACTGCTAGAGAGTTCCACTGCGTTGCTCTCGACTTCATAGCCGTCGATAGGGTCGATGCTTGAGATGTCCTCCCCTCACGTATTAAGTCTGTAAGGATCTCTCCGAAGACTGTCTCTCCCATCAACCCATCTCCGTTATATCCGACATCGTTCTTGGTCATTCGTATGATTGTGTTGTACGCTTGCGACAAATACCAATCCCATGTGTGACTCTTTACGAGACTCGGATAAGCCCTGGCGACTCGATACATGGACCAATACGAGGCGGCAACGTGAACATAATCATACGCACGATCGATAGCATATGAAGACGCCTTGTCCCAAGACCACCAGTCGCCCCAGTCGATACTCGTTTTATATGCATAATTGGGGAGCGCCGACTTGTCATAATAAAAGATACTCTTTCGTACCGCGAAATCACTAGTTTGGATAGTACCCCAGAGCACATCGTCGACGAACGTCTCAAGCTTCGCCACCTCGTCTGCATTAGGTTGAATTGACTGCTTCATCATAGCAGCTAGGTATGCTCCCACGCCGCCCTCATCACTAAGTCCAGCAATCCAAACACGCGGATCCTGCGTCACAATGGCCCCGACTTCATAGTCGTATGTCATGATAGAGTTTGCGCGTCCAAAAGGATCGGAACTGTCGTTGAACCATTGTTTAGTGGTAAGGAAGGTTCCCAAGTTACTCAAGACATCGGTGCTAGCTTTTGTGACGTAGTAGTGAATCGTCTGTGTTTTGCCGTTTGCATACTTGACGGTCAATCGCACACGGCCCCATGCAGTTGATGATGGTGTTACGGTATACGAGCCTGTAGATATCTCCTTGACCGTCAAAGCCCCAGAAGGTTCGCTGGATATCAAGCTCACACTCGACGTAGCTTGCAGGAAAAGCTGGGCCGGCGAACCCCTTGGAATGATGTAGCCTGGTACGCCAACTGCCACGGGCGTGCCTGTTCCGCTCACTGCGGCATCGATACCGCGCACACCATCACTAGCAATCGAAAAGCGAAGACCGAACTGCAGTGATTGCCCGGGAGTGAGTGTTCGCGAGGATGGCGGGTTCCATGGAGTCACAGATGCCCATTCCTTCTCAGCCCACGCCTTTGTGAGCACCTGCCACTCGTAAAAGCCCTCAAAAGTCTGGCTACCGTAACCGGTGCTAGAATAGGACGTCTCGACAAGATTGCGATAACCCTCGAAAGGCGTGTCAGTCCCGCTGAGTGGCGTCACGACGAGAGCAGCACCAGTCCCGCTGATAGGATTGGCACGGATGTAACCCGCATGCATGCCGACGTATGGGTCTGACAAAGAGCACAACTTCTGGATGTCAGCGGCATCTCTATCGGTAAAAATGCTATTGAATTCAGCCGGGAAGCCGAGGCTGCCTAGTTCGACGGTCGATGTGCCCGTATTGACGATGGTGAAGCGAAGACCAAGGTCTCCGGAAACATTGATCCATTCTCGCGTGATGTTTAGAGGGCTGGCGCCCAGGGTCGGCTTCAGGTTTGAAGCAGCTAGGGCACCCGTGTTGACGGCCGTGACGGCTTTACGAGCGGTCGCTGAATTGCCATCAATCCAGGTACTATTGCCGGTCTGGCGATACCGAAACGTGATATCACCCCAGTGGTATTGGCCGTTGTTGGCTCGCACGGAGATCTTGTCGTACGGCAGGAAGTCAAAGGTGCTTCCCGCAGCTGTCAGAGATGCAAGGACTTGAGCATCTTTCACGATCTTGGCGCTGAACTTTGTGGTCGTGAGGGTAGTATAACCATTGCTGAGACCAAGGTTGTCGCTCTGGCCCTGGACTCCCAAGGAGAGGAGTCCCAGGATGCCAAACAGCCCTCGACGTGCCAGCATCTTCAACTTCAGGGATTAAAGATGTGTTCGTTACCAGAGCCAGTCGGTTTCCATCGGAACATGATCATCGCCTGTTTAAATACCATGCGCCAGCCAGCAATACCCCCGTTTCGATTTCTCCGTCCAGATCCCCAAGATCGGCATGATGCTGTGCGGCCAGCCCAATCCACTGAACTCCCCGAGATCCGATAGATGGGAAATCTTCGAGGTTGCATTCTCGGCACTGCTGCCGGTTGAGCTGGATCCGCCCTTTAGGGCGCATAATATCCACTGTTTGCGACCGTGAAATACGACGGTAAATTATCCGCATCCGAGGACACCTCGCTCTAATGCGCTCGAATCATCACAGTTAATGATCTATTCTACAAGGGGTAGGGGACCCACTGCTAACCTCCCCTTCTCAACACAAATTCGCGGGAAAATCTTCCACCACCCTACACCATACTACCTTGCGTTTTAGTCAGTGTTTTTTTTACTTATTGCATTTGTATATACGGTTTACCTACCGGGCAGTTCCGGCTAGTTATAGAAGCGAATTAGTCTCGTTTAAAAGGCGTCGATCGCGAATGCTAGCCAGAATACGCTCACGTCCCCCCAATATAAGCCATATATACCCAGCTTGAGTGTGTGCCCTGGGGTGTTGTAGAAAATGGCTACTGTCCGCTCGCGAGAAGATGCATGTGAATCGCGTAAGAGAGCTGCGACCAACTATTGGCACGTAGTATGATGCCATTGGTCAAGGCTCCAAAGTACTCTTCTAGAAAAGCAAATGTGAGAATAGCCATAGGCACCTAGCCAAACTATGTTTTTCCGCCTAGTCATATTTCATCTCAGCTGCAACCTACTCTTGAAAAGTGTACGCTGCTTTCCAGAGTCTGGATTCACGTTGTTGGTAGCATCTTCAGGGGTGGCGTTAAAGATTGGCAGCCTCTACTAGTAGGTACGTGTTGAGATCAAAAATAAGGTCAATCGGATGATTGTGTAGTTTGCTTTCGACATCTTTCATCCAAGGACTGCTAGCTGGTGACGAGCGTAGAAATGTATCTAATGCATATAGGCCCTGCTGAATTAAGCGCGTATACTCTTTCGTCAACTGGTTTGGATTAGAAATGCGTGACACATTGTCGCTTTTGCGTAGACTCAGCTCACGTTAGGTCCAAATATAAAGGCATGCGCTTGGTCATCCCCATCCCAGTACGCCAAACTCCTTCTTATGGGATATATCTATCGCCAAGTGAAACATCGCGCGCCTAATCCTTACAACTAAATAATCCCGTTGGCGCGACCCTGTGACTTCCTCTTAATATTAGCTATGTATACCCGGATCAGCCGGAGTCTAGTCGCGCCAAATCTTGAACTACCTACCTAGGTAGTTCATAATTAGGTCTCGATGCCAGTATTTCGTCGAGAAACCGACCACATTGACTTACTATAGCTGTCCTATCAGATCTGTCTGGGGAGAGTGGCGACGAGTGTGCGCCCTTCCATCAAAGAGGATTGATGCGGCATCCGCCTTGTTCTCATCTTTAAGCCTGCGCCGAAGGATTTTAGATTTTAGTCCAATGTATCCGGGACGTGCGGGCGACAATAGAGCCGTTTTTCAGGATATAGAGATGAGTTTACGGGCATGCAGCTTGGCACGGAGAAGGAGTCGAGATGAAAATGAGCCGCGTCTGACTGATCTCGTGTTTGATCCAGGACGGACTAAACATAAGCGCAGCAGGAAAGATCAGAGGAGCCTACATGGCGCGGGTGTTGCTACCGCTATCATTCTTCTCAATATTATTTCTATTCATGTTAAAATTAAAGTTCAGTTGTGTTACCTCCACTCTACTGAATTGGATGTATATTCTGTATTGACAAGCATAAATGTTAAAGAGCCTACCTAGTAACTACAAACTTCGCGAGATTAGGTCCGACATAGTCAAGAGGTATATAATGTACCTCTTTCCCATTTTGAGAGCCAAGCATCGCAGAGGAAAAAAAGCCACGACCTACGCGAGTTTTACACACCCCAACTTATGTATAATATTTGATCGCCGGCTATCTGCCTCGTGCTTTGTTGTGTGCGAAGCTTAGTGGTTGAGATGGCTGGTCCTGAAACTTCTTTTATTAAACATCGCGATTTTGGGTTGATATATTACACAAGCGTACACCTGTGTCACGTTATTATCCCCTCTCATCACACTGAGCCGGGTTCTTACAGACACTTACCCTTTAGTTATCGCCCGTTTCACAAACAATGGCATTCGACCCTCGCGTTGCACCCGATGTTTAACTAGCATCAGAGAAACGTTGCAATTGGGTAGGCTAGAGCGTACTGTAGCAGGTTGTAGATAATCATACCTCCGCCCGAGCCTATAGTGGATTAAATTCGTTCCGTGGCTTCTAAGAAATTATACACTCTCGTAATTAAAGCTTGCGTGCCGTTAGCGACTGGCTATCTTCCGAGTTGTAGATCCAGAGGACACTGGCTTGAGGAGACAAACATGGCAAGCCCGAAGGGAACCGTCATCATGACCAGCTCAGGAGGTGGGCTCGGATGTGCTATTGCTTCTGGCATCGTCTCATCGCCTGAACTAGTAGAGTATCACTCTATATACACAGTGCGCAACAAAGACTCGCCCGCCATCAATCTCACGGCGATCCTAGCCCGTGCACCCAAAACACATTGATACGATATCGAGACGCTTAACCTGTCACGCCTGGCCGGTGTCCGTGAGTTTGCCCGGAATATCAACGCGCGCGTATACACAGGCGAGATCCTACCTATCTGCGTCCTGATTTTCAATGTTGGCGTGAATGACATGGGCAAGCAGAGCTTCTCGGACGACGGCTTCGACATAGCCTTTTTAGTAAACTATCTATCTCATTGGGAACTTACTCTCATGTTACTGCAGAGTATGGATTGTGAAAATGGTCGGGTCGTAATTGTCGGCAGCGCCTGTCATAAGTAACTACATTCTCCGCATCTACAAGTTTCCGGTCACTAGTGTACATCATTCATTGCACAGGATGAAAGGTTACTACACCGACGAGAGCTCGAAGACCTTCTTCAAAGACGATAATATTGAGTCTATCGCTAAGGGTACTTGGCTTCCCAACGGCACGCTCAAGCCAGAGGTCTCCGGGGCGCGACGCTACGGCGTAGCTAAAATGTGTGCGACCATGATGATAGGAGAACTCCAAGAAAGGCTCGACGCGGACCTGGCTCTGCAAGGCATCTCAGTTGTCGGCGTCGACCCTGGATAGATGCCGACTAGCAGTAAGCCGTTGTTGGTGCTTATTCACACTCTATTAAAATGCTAACCTTATATCTCCGGTCGTGCGGCACGGCAGCTGGATAACGCGCAACGTCCTCTCCCCGATCTTCATGTCCCTCGTAGTACGGTTTTCTGTCTTGTTGCAGGCCAATCCTTACTTTCGCACTACTGTCAAGTCCGCCAACGATTTACTAGCTGCGGTATTCGAGACTAGCCCTAGACTAAGGGACAAATACCTTGATGGAACGGCACTATGCGAAGTCTCGCCCGAAGCTGTGGATGCGAAGAAGCGCGAGATGGTCTGGAGGGAGAGCGTGAGGTTGGCTGGTCTAACGGAACAAGACGCTAAGCTAGTTCGATGGGATTAACTGGATATTCATTCACTGATCTATGTACCGGTTACTGTAGGTAGGACATCAGGGACGAGCCGAGAAGCTGAATACTGCTGCCCCAAAAACGAGATGAGCAAAGCAACGCATCGCGATACCAGTGACATTGACGCTGGATTTTGGCTCCCCTTACAAAGAGACTAATCCCTAACACATATCACGTCTTTCCTGATTGGGATGCATACCGCAATCTAATTGACTATAAGTCTTTCTAACCAACAAGTAAAGGCATTCACGCTTTGTCTCGAGATGTAATTCTAGCACCAACTGAAAACCCCAGCCTATTCGCACCTTTCAAAAGGAATCCCAGCCGTAATGTCCTTTAGAAAATGTGTATGCACCTTAGATTCTCCTTTCCGAGCCAAGCCTTTAACTCAAAGATGGCTGGTAGAGGGATGAATCGGTAGACTGCCTAGCCAATAGCTCAGTCGTCGGGTGAACAGTGAAGCCAGCATTTTGCCAATGCAACTCCTGTATCCCTCTCTGCTGCCCAAGAGAAGGTTCTACAGTCTCCCTTCGCGTCCGGACCAACCATTTTGGTAAGCAATTCAGGGAATCACCGATGATCAACAGGTATACCCGTCTTCGCGCCGTGGCGAAGGAAGAGCTTCAGATCCCTTCATCAATTCCGAAGGCGAGGGTGCTGGGCCGCATACATTAGCTTTAGCTTGGCAACGCTTAAAAGACATCCGTAGTGATCGATTCCGTACCGAGATGCGTCTTCATCGCACAGAATTAGCAGACCCATCATTAGGATTTTGGAGTCATGCGACGCCAGAGCAAGCAGAAATATCTCAGCCGCCTACTTGCGATGAAAAGGATCGATTCCTTCCATCATCTTCCGTAAGTACGCAGCCAGTTCCTGCGGATACGATTCAAGTCTGTTCTGTCACTGTTGGAACGGTTCCCCTCTGGTACTCGTTCAAACTGTCTAGGGTTTCAACCACCTAACCCGTGCCAAGTACCCGTCAACCTAATGCCCACTTAAAAAACCCGCAGGTACCCAGGACAGGGGTTAGCAAGAACCCGTAGGTATTACCAAAGACCTAAAGCCCAAACTTGATATATAAATAATGTTATACTTTATATACCTTTTATAATAAAATAAGATATAAAGTAGTTATCTTTTAGTTATTATATATAATTATATATTATATTATAACGCATCTCTTACTTTAATTAGACACTTTTTAAACCTTTATACACGCGTTTAAAAATAATCTAATAATAATGCATATGATTAATTTAAATTATATAAAATCTAATTCGCTAGACATTTTTATACTATTTTAACAAGTTTATATATTATAGCTAGGTTTACTGCAAGCCTTATAGCGTTAGGCGTGCGTCTCTTTCCTCTTTATATAACGATTATTTCGATAATATTTATGATTTTCTTGCCTAACTATGTCTTTAAAAGCCTATAGATATATTATTAACTAGCTAAATTATTAACCGGTTACCTTTTAAGTCGAGCTTTTATTTTAACTTTGCCCGATAATAATTTATAACTTTAACTAACCTGCGACCTTAATTAACTTATAACTTTAAACAACTTAGTTGACGCCTAATTCTTATCTTAATATATTAAATTGAAAGTCGTATAACGCTAAAATAGCTTTTTAGTATCTATTATTAAAGGTATATACTATATTATATATAATACGACTAAGTCTCGCGTTATTAAAAGGGAGTATTATAACCCTTTATAAAGTAAATTATTAGTTTAGCTAGCGTTGCTATATAAAGAGAACTCGATTATAAGATAAGGGGTTCTTTATTATATAATGCAAAAAATCTATAAGCTTTTAGAGATGTAGTTAGGTAGGAAAATTATAAAAATTGTTAGAATAGTTGTTATATAAAGAGGAAAAAGATATGCGCTTAACGCTATAAGGCTTATAATAAACCCGGCTATAATATATAAACTTATTAAAATAGTATAAAAATGTTTAGCAAATTAGATTTTATATAATTTAAATTAATTATATATATTATTATTAAATTATTTTTAGGCGTATATATAAAGGTTTAAAAAGTGTTTAATTAAATTAGGTATTTAATTAAAGTAGGAGATGCATTATATAAATATAATATTGTTGAAATCAGCTGGCAATAGTCGGGTGCTGCCTTGTAGTATATACTAACCATATGGTTATAGTGGCCATTTTAGCCACTACAGTTTTATTAACTAGCCACTTAACCCATTTAGCTATAAGGCTTATTTTAAGCTCACTTATAGCGGCTATATAATGTGTATAAAGCCTTAGTAGAGTGAGTATAAGGCTTTATAGCGCTAAGTAAAGCTTGTTAAGGTTATTAGTAGTGCTAAAAATTAGTACCACCGGTAAGGTTAGTTAGTAATTTTAGTAAATAGGTTAGTGGATAACCTAGTAGAGTTAGTAGGTTTTATAAAGCTTATAAGAGGTCTTTTAGAAGGTGTGTATAAGTCCCGGGTAGCTCTTGTAGGATTCGGTTATATTAAACTAACTTATTAATTTAAGCATTAAATAATCTACTATTTTAGGTGGCTGTAAATCCTACTAACTAGGGCTTAGCTAGGTTAATCTCCTTCATATTTAGCTAGTAATTATAGTGTAGATTTAGTGCTATTAATATTAAATCTACTGTCTTTTTAACTATATAACCGCTGGAATTTCCCTTTGTTTAGCTATCTAATAATTAAGCAACTTAATCCTTTGACTGCCACTCTTAGCCCTTGCCTTATAGCGACCTACCCGCTATAGTCTTTGTTTTTAATATTGTTGAGATTCGTTACCTTTTGCTATAGCTAGTTTGTGCCCCTTATAGGACCTTTTATAGCCCTATTACTATATGCTTTATAGTATACTACCTTTTTATGATTTAAAATGTATTAATTATATATATATTTATATAAAATATATTATTATAATATTAAAAGATTTTTATATAATATTTAAACTCTTTTTTCTTTTAATAATAAAATAAAATATAAAAAAAAACTTATAAAAAGTTAAAAAAAAAATAAAAAGTAATTAAAATAGCTGTAAAAAATAAACTTACA
>NPFG01000227.1:0-60898 GCA_002288965.1 Xylaria sp. MSU_SB201401 | reverse complement strand
TTATTTAAGTAATTATATAGTTATTCATTATTTTATATTATCATATAAAGCTGTTTAATACCTATTATTATCTTTATATTTGGTGTGAGTTCTTATTGTCGGTAAATTGTGGTAGTGGCCCACCATACCGGTAGCACAGCGTAGGTCACGGACATGTCAGCTTCAGCCCTCGTCGACCTATCAACTCTAATGAAGACCAGAGGATAGCCAGAACAAAGACAAAGCCCGGATTTGCACTAAAAGAGAGCTAGAAGGCGAGCATGTGCCTAGGTTATCTCAGGCTGAAAAAAAAGGCGATCAGCCAGTGAGCCCGCATCCCGCCCATATCAGGTGACTGGTTTCGCTGGAGACAGAATTATGGCATGATAACTAGACTAGCTGACTATCAGCCACTCATCGCCAACGGCCAGCTGGGGTGAAGCAATATAAGCAGCTCTAGAACTCGACAGCATCACCTTTCTGTATAGCGAAAGACGAGCAGTAAAGGCTCCCACCAGGAATATTTACCGTAGACTCTTGCGCATCCGTATCTGCCCCTCTTCGACACGTAATGGTTTAGGCGAGCTGGGACCAAGCTAGAGGACCTAACGTCTGAATCGGTCTAGTGCCAAGGCGAACAGGATCAACGCGGTCCTAAAGCTAGGCCTTACCGTGCCGACTGATTGGGACGCGGGTGGCGCTATTAGTGGAGGATAAGCGCCGGCTTGACCTTCTTAGATGAAGTGGGAACGGAACTAGCCGTCTCAGCTTCAAGATGGTCGTGGCACCTCTCTTTCCACAAGGCCAGACGGCCGTAGTGTAGAAAGACATAAATACAGTCCTCAATGCTAATGCCACGTTATCACTTCTTCGGCAGGTATGCCCATTAACTATCCGTAGCGACGTGGCGGACTCTCGGAAATTTTTGTGCCGTCGTCGCTAAGCAGTAGCGTAGCATTATACGTACATGTACGGTTAGGGGTATGGGTGCAAGCGAACCTGCCATGTGAGAGTTATGAATCGTCAAGTCCGAAATTCTAAAGGCCTGTAGAATGATAATTATTGACGCTGTGATGGAAACAAGAAGGTAAAAAACTGTGTCTCGTATGGGTGTCGTGGAATTATAAAAATGAACAATTACTTTCGCCTAGCCAAGAAGCGGTTTGCAGTTTACTGCTGCCCAACAAGTAAACCGGGAAATTTCCTCTGCAAAATATTCTTTCCTGGATAACCCTTAGCGTCGCGCCAATGATTTAGTATCCTGGAGACATGTAGATAAGTGGTTACTTGACTCTATACACCAGGGCAAAATGCCATGTACTTGACACCTGCTAAATGATGGCATTGGCGTATGAGTGTCTATCAGCTCCAACTCAATTTGCTCCGAAACGACATGAATGCTTGACAGTCCCGAGGTTGGGGGTGGAACGCCCAAGTGATTCCCACGTGGCGAAGATTTCTCTCATCCAGCCCTCCACAGAATCTATCGTCCGCTGTCATGACAGGACCTAGTTTCGGTCGAAAGTTATAGTTCCTCATCCTCTACTACAACGAAATAAACGCTCCTAGAACATAAACACAAGGCGAACAAACACCAAGAGCAAGATTACACAAAAAGTAAAAGACCATTTCTATATATAAATGTAACTATCACTACGAAGGACTAGTGATATCAAATCGCCCTTTCTTATATATCTCCAACCAAGATGCATTTATACACTTATATCAACCAAGACAAGAGCAACGGACGACCTTGAATGCGCTCAACAACCTGCCGGAACAAGACGCAGCATAGAAACAATTACCCAACAATACGTGACGATCATATGTGCCGAATTCAAAACACGACAAAGGTAGTAGCAGGAACACAGATGAGAGGAAAATAGCACGTCGTAACATCCCGATATATAACCCCTTTGGATTAAATCTGCCCACCTCGTGTATCAGCTCTTCGTATGCTCGGTGAAGTAGTCCTCAACCTAATCGGAAGTAATCTTGATATTTCCAAAGCAATACACAGCGCGTGTGCAGCTCTCCGTTCGATCACATTGTGATATTGCAACAAGTGGGCTCTCGAAGGTTCCGTCAAGAAGCCCAACTGCTGGCTACGGCCCTTTCTTAGACGGCCACATGGATGTGCTATACGTGGAACACGTTCGTGTCCTGAAGGTCTTAAGAGACGAAGGCACCTAAGGTCGGCTCTAGTCCAGTCGCGTTAGAAACTTTGGTTCATGGTCCGCCTATTCGTTGAATCATCGCAGAGAGGGTGGTGAGGGAACTGGCATAAGAATCTTGCCATATCTGTGTCTCATAGGAGAGACCTCTAGAGATGATAGAGTAGGGGTCAGCATTAGTGTCCCGGGCGATGCATCGTGCGACTAGTATCGGAATTCTTCCTCTGAGCATTTGAGACAGTGCTCTGAGCGAGCGGCGGTTAGTGGAATGCTGAAGTTGTTCAGCCAGTCCTGTGGGGTCCTCAATGATGGTGAACCAGGAAAAACCAAGGGCCGGCAGCATGAAGGAGTGAAGGAGCAGCTGGGGGAATACATCATGTGTATGAACATACTTGGTATTGCCTAGATTCCAAGCAATTGTTTCCCAAAACATATAAAATAAATGACATAGTCAATATAGTGCGCTCCGCAACTGACGAGACAAATGTGGTACCAATTATAGAGTAGGACCAAAAAGAGAGACGAGCGGATCCTGCTCAGTTGGTGGGCATAGCTACCTAGGTGCCTATAAATGCCTAGGTGAAGTACGGGAAAATGGATAGTGACAGGCTTGTCTGTTACTCAGCCCAGACTTTGAAGAATAAACTTGATATGGGGTAGTGCCGATGCGCCCATACTCCAATCAATTCTTCTTCTCCTCTGTTTAAACAGCCGCATTCTGAGTCATCGCGGGACTAACAGCAGGAAGAGCATTGCAGAGCGACATTGCGAAGGGCGACCGCCTGCGCATTGAGGCACCTTTGTGATAAACGACGATGGTTGCCAATACCAGTAAAAGGCTGACACCGGCGAGGACAGTGTTGGCGATCTGGAGAGAAAATCTGCCATGGAAGGCTTGGTAATAAGGACTTGCGAACCATGTCAAGATTCCGGCCAAGAAGTCACGAGCAAACCCATTGCCGCCTGTGGCGGATGCAGAATATGGTCCGTAGGCCGCCGCCATGTAATCAATCGTTGTCATATAGATAGTATAGTTCGCAACCCCGATGAACAGGCAACCAAGCATGGGTAAAGTCCAATGTGCGGAGGCGTCACTCGTCCAAGCAAACACTAACAGCCCGACGGGCAGGCATGGCGCAGTGTAGAGCAACGGTACGAGCCGGGACTCGTACTGGGCATGTTCAGAAGCAGGCTTCTGTTGTCTGAGTTGCCTATTGAAGCGAATGGCGGGTATGTATAAAAGATACGCGAGGATATATGCGAGACCAATCGGGATAAAAGCCTACTACATGGTTAGAGACTGTTGGGAGGGGACGACTGATTAGAGTAGCTTACAAGTCCAGTCTGAATGACCGAAAACCCGAACACTCCTCTGAAGACTAAACCGAAGGATTGGATCTGCATAAAGATCAACGCGTCGCTGAACCCCGATAGCGCTGATAGAACCGAAACTATGGGCTCCGTGACGAACATGCGAAAAGGGCGAAACCATATGGGTAAGATTTCTCGTGGCATGATGTACTGTCTCCAGGTCTTGTGTTCAGTAGGACCGACGGCATTACACTTGACTTTGATCTTGCGTAGGTACTCGGCGTGTCTGTCGAGGAGTACAGTCGATCGAGTCTCTGGTACCCATTTCAGATGTAAAAGTTGGACAAACACACCAAAGATCAGCTGTATCCAAATCGTCCACTGCCACGCTAGATATGTTTCAACAAATCCACCCACTATAGGGCCAATAATCGACCCGCCAACAGAAGACAGGACAATGAACGCGAGGGGATACTCTTGCGCGTCAGGTGGAAACATATCCGCTACCATACCCAAGGTGACACTACCTCCAGCAGAGAATAATCCACCGAATGCACGGCCGATGATGACAGAGGTCATTCCTTGGGGACCTAGTGCTACTGGCAAGCAGCAGACGTTGACGAGAAAGAGTGAAGTTTGAAGAACAATCTTGCGCCCGATCTCCTCAGACCAGGGCGCCCATCTAGCCAGAGTAATTAGCCAAGGGTAGCTTGAAAGGGATGTAGGTTGACTGACAGTTCGCAGCCGAAGGCGTAAGTAATGAGAAAGACGGCAGCACCAGTGACAGTGGTTTGACGACTGACGTTGAAGGCCTCTGCCATTCCGGACTGCCCATTAGCATATAGGGAGGTATTGAAGTTCATAGAGGTCTGAACGAGAAAAATGACACTGAGAATCGTCCATTTCTTCCTTGTCGAAAAAGCTGACGCTAGAACCTGAGGATGGTCGTCTTCAGTGAGTGTGAATTTCGCATCGTCTCCGGCTGCTGGCTGCTCATCATGCGATGGTGTGTCAGCCAACAAGTCATCCTTTGAAGAGGCTTCAGCAACTTGTTCTTTAAGAGGCACGCCTTTTGATAAAGGTGAAGGTGCCTCTGTTATCAGGTCTGAGCGTGTCATGTTGGTGAGGCCGTGATCACCCTTGGGTGCGGAGTTGTGGGAGGCCAGAGAGGAAGGAAGAATCAGAATTCCCCGGATACTCCGCCAGGAACGAAAAGGAGGGAATCAACTGGATTCAAGCAACCTTTGGGGAGCCAGAGCGCGGGCATTTGAATGGCGATAATACCTTACATGGTCGGATATATTTGCCTGCGAGCAGAGCCCAGAACAGAATTGGGTTTACTTTAGAGTTTCCATCACGCGTGCGCTTGCCCCGCGTCCGGAAGGACGATGTACGGAGACCATAGGCATGATGGCCGTTCTAGGTCATCGTGAATCTGGACGGCGCCGTGCAGCTCCGTATGGGTGGCACCTATCACATCCAAATAAAACTGCTGGCAAAACATCAACAGTAAAGGCAAGGCGACAAGGGACTCGTGAGGAATAAAAACTCAAACGAGGAAATGATTGCTGAGTATCCACCTTCGTCTTTGAGAAAGCCGATACCTTTGCACTGAAGCAAATCATTTTCCGAACTCAATAACATACCAGGCGATCCAGTGAACACAAGCCTGTGGTCTAGACCATACCGTACAACCTGTCCCTGACGAGAAAGGGTGAGGCTAGATCCATGGTAAGGTTTACAAGGAATAGCCACGGGATGTAATTGCCATTGGCGAGGCATAGAGAGCTTCTCGGAACGATAGGCGGATTACCCATGGCCGTAGTCCAGTGTGATGAACATGAATAGCTAAGCAGCATGTATCCGAGGCAAGAGAGTTGTCGGGATTGATTTTAAGCAGTATTTTGAATCTGGGAATCTCCAAGCCATATTCTCAACGACTAGATGGAGATCTTTCCGTCCCCAATGGTAAGAGAGTTCGGTACGAACGGGCATTTGGATGCGATTGGAGAGGTTATTTTGGTGTTGAGGACCTTGCGGGTACGGTATAAATATACAGTGTATAGTGTAGTTCCATTACCGTTCAAACTTGCTTATGCGTGTTATCGAATAACCTCTGTACGTGAAAGGTAATTAAAAATAGTCATAATATCTTTATATAAGTGTAGCTTTCATCTGCATATTTGTCTAGCCATCTTAGGCACGGCCTTTACCTAAGCCTAAGAATGACACCACTTCCAGCCTTGATCGCTGTCACCAATCAGCCACACAACGGCGCCCCAAAACTTCGCCACTTCTTGAGCTTATCGGGCGACGATACCTGACTGACAAAGACAAACATCATCTGCACCTGAGCTCATCTCTCCTAGCTACAGGTTATTCATCGTCGCCTGCCTCTGCGCGATTCCTACGCGACGAGTTTCTACACCATGCCGCCCCAAATCAAACAAGACCTAAACCGCTCCGGCTGGGAATCGACAGACTTCCCCTCGGTCTGCGAGAACTGCCTGCCGCCGAACCCTTACGTCAAGATGCTCAAGGAAGACTACGGCGCCGAATGCAAGATCTGCACGCGTCCCTTCACTGTCTTCTCGTGGGCTGGCGACCGCGCCCACGGCCGCAAGAAGCGCACCAACATATGCCTCACCTGCGCGCGCATGAAGAACTGTTGCCAGTGCTGCATGCTCGACTTGCAGTTTGGACTGCCCATCCAGCTCCGTGATGCCGCATTAAAGATGGTCGCGCCTGGCCCCTCTAGCGAGATCAACCGCGAATACTACGCTCAGAACAACGAGAAGGCGTTAGAAGAAGGCAAAGGCCTGGAAGAATACGACAATGCGGACGAGAAAGCTCGAGAACTCCTCAGACGGCTCGCGACCAGTAAACCATACTTCAGGAAAGGACGGGCTATCGAGGATGGTAGCGCGTCTTCGGCCGCTGCAGGGAGCGCTTCCGGCGGTAATGCCGCTGTCGGCGCGGGTGTAGGAGGACCTGGACCGATACGGACACGCGACTCTCGCGCTGCTGCCGCTGCTGGTGCCCGAGCTGGACGAAAGCCATTTCCGAGCGCGTCGCAGTTACCGCCCGGCCCGAAAGACTACTTACCCCCCGATGATAAATCCATCATGAGTCTATTCGTGACGGGTATCGAAGACGACCTACCAGAATACAAGATTCGAGATTTCTTCAAGGAACACGGCAAGATTAAATCTCTGATCTGCAGCCACATGTCACATTGCGCCTTCATCAACTACGAAACAAGGGAGGGCGCCGAGAGGGCAGCCGATGCCTGCAAGGGGCGGGCTATCATCGCAGGTTGCCCTCTCCGAGTCCGATGGTCCCAACCCAAGCCTATCGGCACGATGAACCGGGAAGAGAGATCGGAGATGATCAGAGATGGACGATCCGCATTCGCCGACCAACGACGTGCGCCAGGGGGGCGGCGGGCCATCGAAGGAGGAGAGGCGCAAGGCGAGTCGGGGGCGCCGCGGCAGGAGGTGGCCAAGCTGACTGCCATCGCAGCACCCCCTGGCGTCTAGCGACGTCAACTACGCCAGCTTGGCTGGCGATTAATCTGTGTAATCTTTAAAGATACCTACTCTGCATTGATGGCGTCTGGGGTTCAGCGGTCAAAAGGTCAAAGGGGACATTAGTGGCGATATACAGCCCGTGTTCATAGCATCATCTGGTTTCTCTGCGGCAGCGACTCGGTTGGATTTGAATGAAAAGAGAGTCATGATCATCATTTGTTTATACACTGGGGGGTATCATGATATATAATACAGGGCTTTGTGAGGCACTCTATGCCGCCTTCTTCCTTAACTACTGCAACACTTCTTGGCGGTCCCACTGAGGTTTGTGCCTGCGAATTTGATACTCTCGTTGTCGCCTCGTTCCGTCTCCTCGTGTATGCGTAATTCTGGTTGACTGTTAGTACATATAGCATAGAACCAACAAAGCAGTATGACAGGTACGAACTGTATGTATCGCCCTCCTTTTTCCCCTGCACAACGTTCTGCCGTAGTATCGTGGCGACTTCTTCGGCATGCTTGATAGCGTTGGGATATTCGGGGTTCGAGGGTTCGAGAGAGGCGTTTGCGAGGAAGCCCTGGCGTATTGATGAACGAGCGGCGGCTAGAGTTGCCCCGTCGCCTGGTGTGCGCGATTAGGTTAGAATATAGTTGGGAATAGAGAGAGCGCCATTAGAGGGCGCGATGCGCAAATGTACCTTGGAAGGCTAGGCGGGCTGCACGGAGCAGACCTCTATAGGCAGGGAGAGCGCTCGTAGACATGGTGAAAGACAAGATGGGCGGATGGAATGGGGACGGCAATGGTGCCCAAATATAAGGGAAATAGGAAATGGTAGGTAGGATTTTATTTAGGAATGGCTGAAGATATCTCTAGGCTTCGATTCAATGTCGAGATACAACGTGAAGTACAATGTCCCACGTACCCGGGACTGTAGCTAGCGAGAGTCCCACCAGCAACCGATACAGGCCAGCTCTGATTGGTCTATCGGAGTTTGTCTGCTCAAGACGCCGATGCCAAAAAACCCCCAAGGGAAAAAAGAATAAAACAGAGAGAAAAAAGATAAGATAAAAAAAAAGGTTGCAAGAGCTGTTTGCCCCACGTTGTCTTGGCCGGCTGCCCTGCCACTATTGTTACAGTACAATACACACATAGGTGCAGTGCACTTCAATTCCTGCCATATTCTCGTACTCTGTGGTCAAACTCACATCGGTGCGCAACAATGTCTTCAGCAACCGTCGTTTCGAGGCCTCTGCCCTCGCTTCCTGTAGGTTGGTCTGTAGAGAGGGACTTCAAGCCCATCGGCGCCATCACCGCTTTCACACAGCGAACCATTGAGCCTGTCGGTCCTCATTTCCTCGCCCACGCCCGGAGAGCGCGACACAAGCGAACATTCTCCGAAGATGACCGCATCCAGGCCCAGGAGCGTGCCCAGAAGGTCGAGAAGGATGACGAGAGCGAGGACAGTGAACCCGAGGACCCCATGATGCTGCAGCGTGAGGCTAAGGACTGGAAGGTGAGATAGATAGACTCTCCCCGCTTATCTTCGTGATCGCTCATATAACTGACTGATCCCATTGTAGTCACAAGACCACTACCAGGTTCTCGGCCTGTCCAAGTACCGGTGGAAGGCGACCGAGGACCAGATCAAGCGTGCCCACCGCAAGAAGGTCCTGAAGCACCACCCCGACAAGAAGGCTGCCCAGGGCAGCACCGAGGACGACAACTTTTTCAAGTGCATCCAGAAGGCTACCGAGGTGCTCCTCGACCCCGTCAAACGCAGGCAGTTCGACTCAGTCGACGAGAAGGCCGACGTCGACCCGCCATCTAAGAGGGAGGCCGCTAAGGGCAACTACTACAAGCTCTGGAGCCGCGTCTTCAAGTCCGAGGCCCGCTTCTCCAAACAGCAGCCCGTGCCCCCCTTCGGCGACGAGAACTCCACCAAGGAGGAGGTCGACGCCTTCTACAACTTCTGGTACAACTTCGACTCGTGGCGCTCCTTCGAGTACCTCGACGAGGACGTGCCCGACGACAACGAGAACCGCGACCAGAAGCGACACATGGAGCGCAAGAACACCAACGCGCGCAAGAAGAAGAAGGCCGAGGATAACGCGCGCCTGCGTAAGATGCTCGACGAGTGCTCCGCCGGCGACGAGCGCATCAAGAAGTTCCGCCAGGAGGCCAACGCCTCTAAGAACAAGAAGAGGCTCGAGAAGGAGGCCGCCGAGAAGAAGGCGAAAGAAGACGCCCGCCTGAAGAAGGAGGCCGAGGAGAAGGCCGCCAAGGAAGCCGAGGAAAAAGCCAAGATCGACCGCGAGGCCAACAAGAAGGCCAAAGAAGCCGCCAAGAACGCCGTCAAGAAGAACAAGCGCGTGCTTCGCGGCTCCGTCAAGGACGCCAATTACTTCGCCTCTGGCGATGCCGCCCCATCCCAGATCGACGCTGTATTGAACGATGTTGAGCTTGTGCAGGGCAAGATCGACGCTGATGAGATTGCTGCTCTCGCTGGAAAGCTTAATGGTCTTACTGTGGCTGATGAGATCAAGGCTGTTTGGAGTGGTGAGGTCAAGAGGCTTGTTGAGGCTGGCAAGCTGAAGGAGGGCGAGGCGAAGAATCTCGTTTAGACGGGATGGGACAGATCCAGATAGAAATAGCTAGCTAATGTCTGATGCTTGGTGAATAGAAGTAAAAGGCAATTAGATTCAATACCAACGGGATTTCATCCATCCATACCCCGATTAAATGTGATGTTTATTGAGTGGTATTTATTGAGTGACTAGTTCTTAATCCCCTTTCTGTGAGCCGGCCTGAGGAACGTCAAACATATCATACGTCCTTCCAAAATAAATGGTCATCAGCGACTCGAAATCATTTCGACTAGCCATGCGCAGTTATCTCGCATGTCTTGCGTTTACGTGTGATCATTGCCATCTATAACGTCAGCGATCTGAAGGCTCAGATTGCGGCCAACACCAAGGGTGCCGTGCTCATTCAGGAGTGCATCGCTACGTATAACCTAGCGACGGTGCAAGTAAGTCTACGGTTCCTCGAACTTTTGATGCAGACCTGTGCTGACCCGTCTCCCTTTTTCAGAAATACATGGTTGCCATCCAGAACAATGCAGAGGCAGTTGTGCGTCGGCTGCTTCAGAAGGTATACGATAACTTCAAGGGCCTCCCGTTAGAAGCAGAGGACTACATGGACGACGGCTCGGTGCTCAAGCTCAAGATCCGCATAGATAGGGACAGCGGCTCCGCCACTTTTGACTTCACCGGCACGTCGAAGGAGATATACGGCAACCTCAACGCCGCGCGGGCGATTACCTTCAGTGCCATCATCTACGTGCTGCGTTCTCTCATCAAGGAGGACATACCGCTAAATCAGGGCTGTTTAGCCCCGATAAAAGTCATCTTGCCGGCGGGCTCCATCTTGTCGTAGCTAGAATACTCTCCCCCTCCCTAGGCGCCGCCACGGTCGGCGGCAATGTCGAGACTTCGCAGCCTGTGACGGACCTCGTGTTGCGAGCCTTCCAAGCGGCGGCAGCCAGCCAGGGCACTTGCAACAGCCTGACATTCGGGTTCGGCGGGCAGATTGTGGATGGCAAGGCGCAGCTAGGTTTCGGGTACTACGAGGTGAGTAATGTCAGGCGAGGCTGTATGAATTCGACGCAAGCGAGTCCGGTGTGCTGACAAGAACTAGACGATCGCCGGAGGAGCCGGCGCAGGTCCCGAGTGGGTCGGCCAATCGGGAGTCCACGTCCACATGACGAACACGCGCATCACTAACCCAGAACCGCTGGAGAGGCGGTACCCTTGCATCCTGCACCGGTTCGGCATCCGTACCGGCTCGGGAGGTCGTGGTCGCAACCCGGGCGGCAATGGCGTAGTGCGGGAGATCGAGTTCAGGGTGCCGCTCGGGGTCAGCCTCTTGAGCGAGCGGCGCATTGTCCGCCCCTTCGGCCTCGCGGGGGGGAAGCGGGACAGCCTAGCGAGAACATTTGGGTGCGCCACGACGAGTACGGCAGCCGTGAGATCAATCTTGATGCTAAGAATACCTGCCACATGCGGAAAGGGGACAGAATTATCATTCGTAAGTCCAGCGACTCCTGTCTTGTACCTGTATGTATCGTCTGACTCTCGCCGTCTCGTTCATCTAGGGAGCCCTGGGGGCGGCGCTTTTGGATCATTGGTTGAAGCTTGAGTGGACATCTCGGCTATCGCATTTCCTCTTATCCTTCTTCAAGTCACGCGGGGTAGGGGCTTAGTTGCTCGAGCGTTTATATCTTGCTAGAATTAAGTGATTGTTTATCCTGTAAAGAGTTGCATTAGTGCCCAAGCTGTATAAGTAAGCATGTCTTTGCATCATATCGATAAATCTCTTCAAATTGAAATACCTCCCATTTTCGTTTTCAGCGTATTATGGACAAGCTATTAAGTAAACCTTGGGCCTACGGCGACTTGTACTCAACTAAGCCAACGGCGTAGGCTGTGTATATATATGGTGCGCGACCACCCCCAATGCAATATGAGGCAACCTACACAACCCTGCGGGCAGCGCGGCTCAATATGAGGGGAAACATGTATCTCTCTGTCTACCGGGTAATAGCTGCGCTGGGATGAGTATCTCTCAATAGCACATGATATATTCTTGTTGAGCTAGGGTAATATGGAAATTAGTCTCAGCATCCCTATAGACAGCTTTTGTAACCTTTGTAGATACTTATTTCTCCATACTCCAAGAACCTTCTTCACCCCATTATGTGTAGTGACCTTCAAGATCCAGAATGACATCCTCTGAGATAGATTCCTCAAGACGCGCCGCATGGGAGTCGCTCGTCCACCGAAGTCTAGATGCATGGGGCTCACGATTCCACGACAGGCGACTCGAGAAAGGATTTATTGAGAGTTTTACCAGCCTCGAGGACTTCCTCGGGCAGCCTCCGGAGATCCCGATGTTCTGGTTCTTCCAGCGGCGCGATGCCTTCCTCTCCCAGAGAACCATGACTAAATGGAGCCGAGACCGGCTAGCCGACTACGTCCTACTCCCAGCGACCCCGGGCTATGTCATGCGTACCGAGTGTTTCTTCCTCAGCCATTTTTGGCACTCGCCAGCCCACCCTGACCCAGAGGGCCAGAATCTCCGGTTGTGCCAGGCCGAGCTGAGGGTCCAGTCCTGGTCCTACATCTGGGTCGACTGGTCTTGCATCCCGCAGTCGCCCCGCGACGAGGTCGAGGACAAGTACTTCACCCGCGGTCTCCAGACCATGGCTGGCATTATCCGCAATAGCGGCTTCATGTGGTATTACCCCGCCACCTTCCAGCCCCGACTGTGGATCCTTTGGGAGACCGCCGAGTACCTCCTCACCCACGCCGACGGCTACGAGGTCACCGAGGACAATCGTCCCTTCGTCGAACATATCCTTGAGATGCTCCGCGGGGGCGGGGTTCTCCCCATCCTCGAGAAGTACGGCTATTTCTGCACGTATGCTAGGGATCGGGAGTTCCTCACCGCTTGGCTCGATGCTTTGGTGCTATTCAAAATGGTGGGGTTGTCCACTGATGATATCAGGCGGCTTCAGGATCAGATCACTTGGTTCCCGAGTGTTCAGGTTATGGCAACGAATTCTGTTTGCGGGCCGGTGAGGCTTGAACGTTATGAGGGAACTCTAATTGTTGGTGGGCGATCGTATGCTTTTACACCCTTTCCAAGTTGGGTAGGTGCTCTAATTTGATTATTCGTGCGAGAAGATCCTTGAGAGTGCTAATGTTTTAGGTAGGAGGACGGGAAGTATTCGACGGGTGTTAAGGTGGGGGATCGGGAGCCTCCATTGGAGAATTAAAGAACTCGTTGTGGAACCTAAGCACCAGGTGGAAGTTCAGACTAAGATCCAGACCATACGGCATGGCGAGACATGATCGAACACCCAAGAGAAGCTTCTTTTCACTTCTCGTGTAATAATAGCTAAGGAGATAAGCCAGCACTGAACATTCAAGCAATCCGAACTGTGACACAATGGTAGAATGACTAAATAGTGGCATACGTGTCGTAATTAAAGAGGTTCGGTCACATTGTTACTACCTGTCATCTGATTTCGCTAGAGGGAAGCTTCACTTGGACAATAATGCGAACGTCACCTTGTACTTTCAGATATCTTTAATTGGAACCTCCGTATTATACTAGCTAAAAACCTCGATATTGGAATTGCAAGGAATCTTCCTACCTGGTTAGATATTGTTCTTATGACCTATACAGAGTGTAGAACTCTCTCGCAATGAAATCTTAGTTTTCGTGCCACTTCTTCTTGATGAATCTCTTCAGCACCCCAAAATACTCCTCGATAGGGTTAAAATCCAACGAGTACGACGACAGGAACTCTACTACAACACCTGCGCCTCGGCACATCCGTGCGATCTTCTCGGAATGGTGCCAGGAAGCATTATCCATGATAATGACGGACTTTGCCTCTGGATATCTGCCACAAGAGTGCAGCAGATGGCTTATAAATTCCTCAAATAAGTCGGCGCTTGTGGATTCTTGATACACTCGCCTCAGCAATATGCACTCTTGTGCGTATGCTGGAAGGATATGCCATCTTTTCACCGAACTCACGAGAGAGGAAGTCTACCATCTTGAATCTATACATGTCAGGGTGTTCGGTCAGCATATTATATAGGCATTTTCGCATAGACGACGTCATGCAGCTCCGGCGACCGACGCGGGTTCTGTGAGTTATTTCAGATTGCTGTTTCTTCTGGATCCTCTGACAGTAGTACTATTAGAAGATGGAACAAACTGGACTGACCAAGAAAAGCCCAATCATTATCGATATCTATCATCACATAATTGATACTGTATCCGTCGTCTGTTTCCCTCTCACGTGACGTCGCGACCCGTTCCTTTTGGTCGTGGTAGCGCCATGACGCTAATACAACTCGCGCCGTTCGCGGTCGAGACAACGTACCGACTCTGCTATTTAAATAAATCTGTGCTTGTTCATTTGCACATCTCAAGGATGCCGTAACAATGACCTTCGCGGGGAAGACGAGTTACGGTCATAGCCACGTTCTGATGGCGCCACTGCAACTTCACGTAGGCGATTGGCTGCCAATCGCGCCACCCATGTCGTTCAACGTCCAAGCCATAGTAACCTGCGCTGGCGTCTGCTTCTCATCGACACCGTTGATGCGATAACATTTTCTCTTCCGCCAAGCGTACCTGTCGAAGCCATGTCTGCTGGAGGTTTTCGAGAATCGGTGAAGAAGCGACTGGAGAGCCGTTTCGGGGTCCGTAGGGCAGCCTCACCGACCCGGACGCCCCCGCAGTGCACAAGTATGCTGAGACCGGACGCCGCTATAAGCCTTCTCGCTCACATTTCTATAGAGACCCGGTCTCCCGAGCTGAGGGGCACAGAACACAAAACGAAAGCCTCTTCTAGCAACACAACAGAGCTACATGAGCTCTCCGACTCGTATATCGCCGACGCTCGGGCGGCTCGAGAGAACGACGACATAGAACGCAAAGACCCTCATCAGCTTGCTACAGCATCGCAAGTTCCGTCGCCGCCCGTCGAACCTCTAACCGGAGAGCAACCAGCGACCGAATCCACAGATCAACAGCCACCCAGCCTTTCTACGTCCCAGAGACTCTGGAACGCCGTATACGAAGACCTCAGGAAGGGCGATGACACTGCCGAGCTTGTCGAGTCTTATATCAAGACTCTGACGAAAGTCCTCGAAGACGAACACGAGAGCCATTCAGGCACCAATATTGCACTTGAGCTAGAAGACCCGGCCAAGCGACAGGAATTCATGACGATGCTGGTGGAGAAAGGCAAGGCGAAAGTTGCTAAGGCGTCTAAGATAACGAAGGGAGTAGGTGACTTCGTCGAAGCCATTCTATCAGTCAAGCCAATTGGGGACTGGGTTATCAATACCATACCTCAGGCTGCGCCAGCCGCACTTCCATGGGCTGGTGTTTGCGTTGGGCTACAGGTAAGCATTTCCTTAGATCGCTTGGCTTCTATATCAGCTAATGCCACCAGATCCTCTCGAATCCTGCGAAGGCGACAAGATCCAACCTTGCCGGCATCACGCACGTCATCTCCAGAATGGACTGGTACTGCGCCCTGACTGAACATCTCTTGAATGAGGACAGCATCGAGATCGGGCACGCGTCTTACCAAGGAGTCCTACAACAGCTGGAAGAGAAGGTCGTCGCGCTCTACACGGCCCTCCTCCTATACCAATTGAAAAGTATCTGCTCCTATTATAAGCACCAGGGTCTCGTCTTTCTCCGCGGTCTCGCCAATTTGGAGTCGTGGGATACCGACCTGAAGACTATCACAGACGCAGAAGAGTCACTTCAGCGGGATTCGGACCAGTACAACAAGCTTCATACCAAGAAAGCCTTGGGACAACTCGTTAAGCATGCCGAAGGAATGGAGGGTTTGCTTGGAGACATCCGTCAGGACATTCAAGATCTCATTGATCAGCACAAAGCGATGCAAATGGATGATAAGGATAAAAGATGCCTCCGAGACCTCTACGTGGTGGATCCGCAAGACGACATGGAGAAGATCAAGAAAAATAAGGATACGTTGCTCGACGAGGCCTACAAGTGGATCCTCAACCTGGAGGAGTATGCAGCATTTACGAATTGGAGCACCACTGGCTCTGCTTTACCGCCGTGCCGACTACTATGGGTCAAGGGTCCCGCCGGTACAGGGAAGACGATGCTCCTGATGGGCATCATTCGCGAACTCTCAGGCCAATCCGCCACGTTTGCACCCAACGTCTCCTACTTTTTCTGCCAAGGTACGGATCAAACTCTGAATAGCGCAACGGCCACGCTGAGATCTCTGGTCTGGCTGCTTCTTATTCAGCAACCGCATCTTATCCCTCATCTACGATCGAAGCACGAGAACGCAGGTTCCTCCCTCTTCGAAGGCACCAGCGCATTTATTGCTTTATCTAATGCGTTCAAGAGCATGTTGAAGGATCCTGATTTATCCCCAGTCTATTTCATCGTCGATGCCCTCGATGAGTGTGAGCAGGATTTAACGGACCTTATCCAGCTTATTTCATATTCCCTTGCTCTCACCGATAAAGTGAAGTGGCTGGTCTCAAGCCGCCCATCGGTTGAGCTTAAAACTCCCGATACCGCAGGTTCCTTAGTCGAGTTAAATGCGCAGAAACTGGAAGCTCCCGTCAACGCCTACATCAACCACAAGCTGGAGGCCTTCATAGGCAAACCCGGATACACGAAACAGGTTTTGCACGACGTTTCGGTCGAGGTTGTCAAGCGAGCTGAAAACACATTCCTTTGGGTATGGTTTGTCTTCAAAGAACTCGGCAAGACAAATAAATTCGGCAGAGTATTGTTGAATGGAAAAGACGCTCTGGCGAAAATCAAGGACTTCCCCCTTGGCTTGTCAAACCTGTATGGTCGTATAATGGACATGATTGATGACGGCCAAGTGGGGTATCCGAAATATTGCAAGAATGTCCTGGCGGCTGCTACTCTTGCTCTCCGCCCTCTCACTCTCTCCGAACTTGCTGTACTCGTCGATTTGCCACCCGATATGTCTCAGACGATCGTTGAGGATTGCGGGTCATTTCTCACAACGAAGGAAGAAACGGTCTATTTGATCCATCAGTCCGCTAAGGACTTCCTCCTCACTCAGGCAGCTGAAGAAGTGTTCCCATCCGGAAGGGAGGATGTTCATCACGCCATCTTTGCTAAGTCACTTGAAATAATGTCTAAAACCCTACAGCGGGACATGTACGGCTTAAAAGTGCCAGGATATCCTGTCGATGACGTTAAACAGCCAGATCCTGATCCATTTGCAGCGTCGCGCTACTCGTGTATCTACTGGGTCGATCATCTTTGCGACTCGGACCCCCTATCTTCCGCGAGCCATGCAGGAGATCTACAAGACGGAGGCGTTGTCGATACGTTCTTAAAAGAGAAGTATCTCTACTGGCTAGAAGCCCTTAGCCTTTGCAAGAGTATGCCGAAAGGCGTAGTCTCGATGGCGAATCTATGGTCGCTGGTTCAGGTTTGTTAAAAATAAGCGACTTAGATTGTTTCTATGCTGATAAAAACTAGGGAAGAGAAGAGACAACCTCGTTCACCAAGCTTGTCTATGATGCTTATCGGTTCATCATGTATCATAGAGGGGCAATTGAGAGTAGCCCTCTCCAGGTATATGCATCTGCGCTGCTGTTCAGTCCAACCAAGAGCTTGGTGAGAAGGCTGTTTCAGCATGAAGAGCCAGAATGGATCGCTATAAAGCCGGCTATGGGAGATAAATGGAGCCCCTGCCTCCAGACGCTCGAGGGCCATAGCGAGTCCGTTAACTCCGTGGCCTTCTCCTACGACTCGGCTTTACTCGTATCGGCATCATGGGACTGCACGGTCAAGATCTGGGACATAAGTAGCGGCGAGTGCATCCAGACGCTCGAGGGCCATAGCGAGTCTGTTAACTCTATAGCCTTCTCCTACGACTCGGCTTTGCTCGCGTCGGCATCATGGGACTGTATGGTCAAGATCTGGGACGTGAGCAACGGCAAGTGTATCCAGACGCTTGAGGACCATAGCAGTAGCCTTTATTCTGTGGCTTTCTCCCACGACTTAGCCCGGCTTGCGTCGGCGTCAAACAACACGGTCAAGATTTGGGACGCGAGCAGCGGCGAGTGTATCCAGATATTTAATGGCTATAGTTACTCGGTGGCTTTCTCCCACGACTCGGCCTGGATCGCGTCATCAAGCGACCAAACGGTTAAGATTTGGGATGCAAGTAACAATAAGCGCATCCAGATACTCGAGGGCCATAACAATTACATTAGCTCGATAACCGCCTCCTATAACTCAACACGGCTCGCGTCAGCGTCGTATGATAAGATGGTTAAGATCTGGGATGCGAGCAGCGGCGAGTGCCTACAGACGCTCGAAGGCCACAGCGACTATGTCACCTCGGTGGCCTTCTCACCCGACTCGGCCCTGGTCGCGTCGGCGTCGGACGACAAGACGGCCAAGATTTGGGACGCAAGCAGCGGCGAGTGTATCTGGACGCTCGAAGACCATAGCGACCATATCACCTCGGTGGCCTTCTCACCCGACTCAGCCCTGGTCGCGTCGGCGTCGGACGACAAGACGGCCAAGATCTGGGACGCAAGCAGCGGCGAGTGCCTGCAAACCTTTCGTATTGGCAGGGCACTTGAATCTATCTCATTTGACGTTACTGATTTATATCTTCACACTGAATTTGGCATCATCGACATTAGTGCTCTATCAAGTTTATTTACACTTCCCACCGGTTTAGAGCCTTATAATCCCGAGTATCGAGGCCTGGCTCTGAGTTCAGATCGGGTATGGATAACATATGATTCAGAGAATCTAGTGTGGCTACCGGTAGAGTATCGGCCATTATGCTCAGCAATGCTAAGGAAGGCGATCGGCATCGGTGATAATACTGGAAGAGTATGGATATGCAACGTTCATTTTAATGCTTCTTAATGCCTTAGAGTATTATATAGGGATAACTTAACTTAATCCAACAGGTTGATAGGACTCGTACTACGATATTCTGTGTAGATAGTGATCTCGAAGGTCAGCGTCTCGTTGCTACGCGATGCGGCGGATCGTCCCCCCCGCCCAGCCAATTGATCACAGGGTCCCGCTGATCGATCGCTCTCGATATCCTTCTTTTAAACTTACGATAGAGGAAATCTACCATCTCGCTTTGATACATGTCCGGCTGCCTGATTAACATATCGCAGAGGGCTTCCTGCATGTCTGATGTCAGGCAGCTATGGCGGCCGACGCGGGCTGTTCTGCGGGGGGGGTTTCGGGCTGTCGTCCACGGATTCTTTGAACGGCGCGCATAGTGCATGAGGCGTCGGAAGCTATTTGCCGAGTCTTGAATCCTTCTTTCAGTGAGGTTTTAATCAATATACGCTGTGCATCATCTAGTTGTAGCGCCATGATCGTAGTTGGTACGAAGCGCCGACTCTGATTGGGATAGAGAAAGGGGAAAGACAAGGTAAGTCGAACGAAAATCACTTTTTGGAAATGGGGTGGGCGAGGAAACAGTGGAGGAAAAGTTGAGAAACAGTAGGGGAAAAATTGGGGAAACAATGGAAACTTTTGTTAAGTACTCTAACGTTATTCCTTCAAAAGTACTGTAACAAATCTCGATCAGAGCGGCTTCTCGCCCATGCAGAACGTTGTAAAGCAGCATCCTGACTCTCCACATAGATAAAAGGTCCACATCGATTATTCCTCTAGCGAATGCGTGATTCCACTGGGGAAAATGTCTCCCTAAAAAGCTGTGCCTTTTCTTCTGCTTTAATAGCTTTTTGCCCAGTGGCTGGGTGTCTTAGTTCAGGGGTGATGATTTGGCGCTTGGTTTTTCCTGTTTCTTGCCCACTTGGCGATTTGCCAGAGGGATTCCGCGATTCTGCTGCTGCCTTCTCTACCTTGTTTGCTGTTGTTCGAGTTGACGGACATTTCGAAGTAATGGTTAGTTAAGGTAGCGTTAGTGTAAGCATTAGAATATCCGGTATAAGTCGAGAGGTAGGTCGTAAAAGCGTTTTCTTCTGGATACTCCTTGGTGCCCTTAAATAAGAGCTGTGCAAAGTATGGTTAGTCACTACTATTACTATGTGATAGGTAGGAGTAAAAGAGACTCGTTGACCGACATGTTCTACGGCCTAGGCCGTGCTAGGCATTTCGTCATCATCACTAAAAGCTCCCACATTAACATCTAGAGCAGCAAGAAGCGCCTCTAGCTTGTTAGGCAAAATAATCACACAATATTATCGATCGTCTTATAAAGTTTCCAGTTAGTCGGTCACGCGCTCGACTAGTATACTAGGACTTATGGTCGGCACTCGGAAGTAGGCAGGACGAGATTACAAGCCCGCTGTGTACCACTACAAATACTTAAAATGCGACAATAGCAGGTGATAGTGAGTGCAGAGGGAAATGAATTGAGGAACTAGAAAACTGACCTGGAAACTGTTCAAACTTGGAATTCAGTGATCCCTAGGAATACGACCTGTAGATTCTCAGAGGCCGTGTTATTGGTAATTATACCTTTAAGGGCTTCGATCCATACGGCGAAGAGTCTACAGTAGAATGCCTCATGCATCGGCATATTTTTCTAATCGGACCATATCCCCCTATATTCTGTTCTAGAGCTATGCTCGTTAATAGCCAGAACACGTAGCATACTGCAGGGTAGGCTATTCAATTGACCCTTTGAGATGGCATTTGAGCTCTTAATCGTTGCTGAATTCCAAAAATTTCGTACTCGATGCTGTAGCTTGTAAAGACTCCTTAGGTAGTTGGGTTGGGGGGGATATGAGATGCAGTGTCGTCCACTGTTTAACAGGGTCTATGATAGGACCTATTTTTATATAGAGATATATTTTGTTCATAAGGACATGACTCCCGAAGGACATGACTATTAGTGGGCTTGTTTAAATAAAAGTATTTGCTAAATTTCTTAATAGCATTCTATAATGTATATGGCCATGTATTATCTTTATAACAACAGAACTCAACATGTCAAAGAAGCGGAGAGCAAGTAATTTGGTGCTGTGATAATCAACTTGGATATACCAGCCACCATCTTTTCCTGTTAAACCTAATATAAATCATTCAATAAAGATAAAAAGGCCCAGGATAGAAGCATTCAAATATATTCACCACTAGATTTATCTGACAATGGTATCAAGCCCACTTGATCCTCTCACGACAATCTCCCACCACCCACAATCCTCTCCGCCTCTTCTCTAACAGTCTTATTTCCAGCAAGATACAAGCTCGGTCCAACCGAGATCCTCGCAACCCCCATATCCGCCAGCTCCGCTACGCTCAACGCATTCTTTCCAGAGCCAAGTTTCACAGCAAGTCGGCCGCCAAACTCAGAAACAAGAGTGCGGATCTCATGATCTCGTAGACCCCTACCCGATCCTCCCCAGACGAACACCGTGGCAGCCCCGGCGTCGAGATACGCTTTTCCACGGGCGACGACTTCGCGCAGGAGGGTTTCTTGCTCTCTCGCATCACCACTTCCCGCAACCCCTTTCCTAAATGCAAGATTCAAAACATCGCAGCGCGCATTAACCACGAAGCCAGGACATCCATTCTCCTCGGCAACTTTGACGACTCTTTTCAACCGCTGAACCTGTTCCTCCAGAGACCAAAGCCGCTCTTCTTCCCCTCGTACACACTCCCTCAAATCCTCCACATTCGCCCCCACGGCACCAGCCCGAACCACCGCGGCCACGACATCGTCTAGCCGGTCCCCGTAGCCATCTTGGATATCGACGGTGAGCGGCAGACCCGCGGCGCGGACGCGCGGGGATAACTGGCTGATCCGGATTAGGTTTGCGCCGAGGCTGAGGTCTGCGTCTGACAGGCCGAGGGTCGCGGCGATGGCGTAGGAGGCTGTTGCTACTGCTTTCACTTTGGGGCTGGGGGAGTTAGGGGTGCCATTGTGGTTGTTGAGTGAGAGGACGGTGTTGAGGGATGAGAGGTCCCAGATATTGGGGATCACGAGCGGGTTGCCTGGGATGTGGAGCGAGGCGAAGTGTGCTGCGGTGGCCATTTTCGTTTTTTTTTATTCCGACTCGTTAATGGAAAGGAAAAAGGTCAGGTACTTATATAAGTAGGTAGGTACGTAGGCAATGTCTTCAAGTAATATGTAAATAGGTAGATGATGCAAGTAGGGCGAAGAGGGGTAAAGCTCCCACAAATACTGATATACTAGTAGATGACTGTGTGCACTACCTCGCACATAAAACTGAGGTCGTTAAGTGTGAGGTTGAACTGCAGGCAGCCTGATCATATATATGTATATATCGAAGTGATGTAATGTGAAGGACGTAGCACCAGGAAGTTAGTCAGCGATGATGTTAAAATTTCGGTATTTGGACTGTAGAGAGCTTCACGATGACTTCATGTTGCATTATGCTCTATTCAAATACATTCGCACAACACAGACCATACCGGTACTTGTCATTACTCTAAGAATGTAAATACTTATCGTTCTTTTCCGCAAATGGACGACTAAGGTACGTTTTACCTGTAATTCAATTCAATACTAGACATTTGTGGAATTCTTCCTAGGCAGCCTATATACTTATGAGTCACACTCGACCGGGTGACTAACATCTCGCCGCTACTAACCTATCTCGTAATAAACAGCAGACGATTTGTTGTATACCTAAGTACCCGCGGCAGAAGTTGTTTTGTGACTGGACGTTATATGTAAAAGCAATACACACTTAATCACTTCCCGGCTTCAATAGGGTCATATCTCATACTTTCTCCTCAGTGACTGCCGAAACTTTTCTTTTCAAGTTATTTCACAACTTTGTATTTGCTCCGGAGCCTAGGATGTGATGAATGCGACAGATAGATAGCTTCTTGAAACGGGCATGTCGATGTTTTCGACGTCATTGCCTAAATATCATGGTGAAGCTCTTGGCTTTCTTCACAACTTCCTCGCGAGTTAACAGTTCACACTACCTAGGTAGGTGGGTAGGTATATTAAGTATGACTTTTGCTGGCACCGCAATTGGTCTCGAACGATGGGCACCTGTTAGAAACATTTGTTGGAAGCAGTGCATGTGATTTTTCATCTAGGGCAGATGCTGCAAATCTGAAGATAACCCATATCTTTCTATCGCTGCTTCATACTGGCCGGCTTGTAGCTGCTGTGAGTGAATCTGATAGGTGACGAGCATGCGCATACTTAGCTAAGCCGTACCTACTACTGTATGGACGGTACATCTCTGCCTGATTTCGTAGCATGAACTTGGTGATTCCTGCTGCATACAGTTGGCAAACTGTGTATTACCTCATGGTCTTTCAGCTGGTTTAGCTGCGACACTAAGCAGTCGGTGAGCAACAAGTGGTGCTCCTAACTTGGAGCACAGTAGGAAATCTCTCGCTTAAAGACTGTGCATACTACTAAAAGGTAAGGGAAAAGAGAAAATGGCCAATGACAAGATCGGAACAAGGTGGCCCTTGTCTCTTGTGTGCAGAGGTGGGGGACCGCGCATCCATAATTAAGATTGGCTTGTCCCATGCATTTGGGCCGTGCCTGAATTATGACCCAATGAAAATACGCGCTTGGTGTTTTGGTGAGACAGAAGCTCAACGTTGTGCCTGGACGGATGGAGCCGTTGTCTTTTATTGTGGGACATGACAATAGCAACTTTGAGTCATTCCCGTGAAAAGTAAGTAAACAACCAAAAAAAAACCAAAAACAAAACAGAAACCACAACCTCAGAATACACAACAGACTACTCAGTAACTACTACCTAGCTGTTTACATATATGGCAGGTATATGCAAAAGAAAAGGGGGGCTTCCTGCGGTTGAGAGTCAGTGGGACGGTGCCCCGTAAAGATGCAGAAGAAACAGCAGCGACGAGTTGTGGTACTAGTTGTAGAGGGAGGCGGTAAGGCTCAGAACGGCCATGGCTTGACTGCCTGCATGCATTGGCATCGTGAACGTTGCCGTTCATTCCTTCAGTCCCTATCTACCCGGCTTTCCTGACTGGTTCCTCGCTGGATAGAGACGTCCTTACGTCGTCCTAGTCGTGATGAGTGGCTACGGCTGGTGATGCATAATGTGTTAATCTAGCTAAGCAATGCCGAGCATAGAAGAATCTGGCAAAACATGAACCACTCCCCTCTATGAAAAATCCATGGTCCTGAGATGGAGCCTCCATGCTTTCTTGCCCATGTCTAGTCCATGTTCAAGATCCACCATACAAGGCTGCTTAGTCTAGGTCGTAATTTTGTGCTTCACTGTGCATTGTGCATTATGTGAAGAATTGACTCCCAAAATTAAGCTGGGTTAGAAGCGCGTGCCACATGGCATATGCCATACGGTATGTCCGTCTAACTTTTTTTTTTATTTTTTTCTTCTCCCCCCTTGTAAGTATCTGTAGGCTCTGTAGGTATAGATACAAGACATTCCTCGGCATCGTCGTCATTTACTTCTACTTTTGATCCCTTTTCTCTCCTCTTTCCCTCCCTTCCCCCCTTATTACTCTATTACTAACCTACAGGTACCTACTACGTCACTCGTTTTTTTCCCTCTTATCCCTACCTCCCCGTCCTTATCCGGCAACCTGCGCGAGGCTGTACGCAGCCGCTCCGCTCCCAATCAGACACGGACAATCAAAGTTAATTCCCACGGGATCGGATGCTTCAATAGCTCAACGGCCTGCCTTTGCCCGTCCTTGTGTCAGATCGGCTGCGCTACTGCCCGCCCGCCCATTGTCCTTTTTTCTACGTACTTGCCGTTGTCGTAGACATTTTTGCAGTCATTCGTTCCATGAACTAATCAACCTTTGCCACCATCGTTTCTTGACTTTCGATTTCCAGTCGCTCACTTAATCTCTAAACTACTACTTACTACTTACTACTGCTATTATACTTTATTGTTAATCATTTCGATACTCTACCGGTTGTTCTCGCCTTTGTCCTTGTCCGATTTTTTCGAATCCAAGCAGACCGACATAAGCGTATTTTCCGAAATAATCTCGCCCGTCTCCTACGTCCCGTGTACAGTACCTAATAGTCAACAAGTTGGACGACACACCGATCCCCCCGCTTTCCTCAGCCCTCGTAGTGGCGAACGACTTGGTTGTTTAATACTTTCTTTTCCTTACACATTGTGTTGACATTTGTGCGGGCCTCCACGGTCATCCGAGACAAGATTGGGGATCTGGAACTAGACTTAGACTACCTTGCCTTGCCTCATTCCTAGGCTGGGAGCTTGTATTGAGGTAATGAACGATCCGGATAATGTTTATTGATGCATATTCCTCTACCCTCAAAATTAACTGGACATTTTTGTATTAATGTGTATTTTGCTTCTGCAGAGAACCTTTATTAGAGTGTGCATGTGCACGGCTTCCGACGGCCCGGACTACTGCGAGACACGTCGACGTACGGCATTTCCACTGTACCTATTCTGTGTTGTCAGCTACTGGTAGCGGGCATCTCCTTGTCATCCGGTTCTCTACTTACTTACGTATCTATCTGCTGTGCGCCGAAAGACGTTTCGAAACGGAGCTTGAATCTCTTGTCGTGCAAGCCTTGAGCTCAAACATCGGATCGCCAGATCGGCAAGTCGCATTTCTCGTCGGTTGCGCGCGCTTATCTCAGGCCATCCACGAGCCTTTCTCTGTGGTTAACTTGCAAGATCTGGAACACTAAGAATTCCAGCTTAAGGCTCTACCTAGCATCAAGAGCCTCCTTCACTCACTCACTCACTCACTGCATTGACGCGCTAAATTAGAAGGCTGCCTGCGCTAATCGACCTACCGGACTCGCCCACTAAGCTCACTAAAAGTGTCCAAGCCAGGTACCTACGCCACTTGTATCATTCGCTGCTACAGCTAGGTAGGACAGCTCGTTCACCCGGGAGCCTCCAGTGTCAAAGGTCAGTAGATGTTGATTGTTTATTTGTTTGTTGTACCTGATCTAGCACATTTGCACCACGGTTCAGCATTCTCGAATTGCAGCTAGAAGAAAAACAACAAGAGTCGCGATCTTTGATCCTTTTACGCATTACATACCCCCCCCCCCTGCACCACTAATCTCCCCCCAACCGGGGAAGAGGCTATCTTTAGTTTCGACCTTTTTTTTTTTGGCACCACTACACTCGGTCACATTTGCGCACGCGCTTGCAACGCAACGTCCGACGGGGCCTTCTTTTCTTTTTCCGACAACACCAGCAGAGACAAGGGCAGAGATTCGACTAACATCTTGATCGCCACTAGGTTCCGTTGGCAGTCTAGCAGCTGTGCTGTGCAGTCGTATTGGACCGGCCGTTTCGCTTCGTTTCGCATCCGTGTGTTTTTCGTTAATTTACCTTTTTGCATTTGCCTCTACATCTGCCTCTGCATTCGACGTCTGTGCCACCACTACTTACTTACTGAGTATTCGCTCACTACTGCCAACACTGCCCGCCAGCGCAGCCAAGCGAGCACGCCGCATCCCTCCCTCTCAACGGGCTTGGTCCAAGCCCATTGGTCAGCGTTGCATGGGTCGGGCTTTGGTAGGAATACCACTCCCTGTCTTGTGTGTATGCTCGGTTTCCGTTGACTGGCTGCTCGCCTTCCCTCCATTCCGTGCACGAGAGCGCCTGCTTGGATCGATCGCGGATCGACATCGACACGCGCTTTCGCCATTCCCTTGAGTTTTCTTTCGACCTTCGACCTTTCCACTGCGCGCTGAATGCCACGTCTTTAGTCCGAGGAGACAGCTGCGCTCCTTGGTCTCGTTCATTTGCCGGACGCGACCATGGCTACCACGCCGCCTCTCTCCACCGAGTCGTCGGTGGTGGCGCCTGCGCCTGCCGTCGGTGACATCCACGACAACGATCCCTTTCGTTCGACCGGCCCAACGCACCACCGCTTCTCCCACTTCAACGCACAGCTGTTTGCTCTCGGCCCCAATGCCTCGCCGGCTCAAGCAAAACGCGCCTTGGAGGCACACCTGGCCGAGACGGACCGGAGAATGGAAGAAGCCGGGAAGCTCGGCACCGCACTCGTCCAGCAGCGCAATGAACTGACGGAGCGATTGAAGGAGGTTGAGAAGTTGGAGGCTGAGGACGAGTTATCGGATGACCTGCGCCATAAGTTGGTCGAGATAGAGAAGGACTACAATGAGGTTGCCAGAGAGAGTGCCCGTGCCTTTTTACCCAAGTCGCGTGTCTCTAGTAATGAGGCGGCTGCGGGTTCCCCCTTCGTGCCCGAAGGCAAAGGTGGCAAAGTAAGTGACAAAGGATCCCACGTGTGACACCCGTCCGTGTACCCTATATGTATTGACTTCTTTTTCTTTGAATAGCGTTCCGTCAGCCCCTCCAAGTTTGAAGCCCAGGCCACTGCGTCACCTACGAAGCTTAGTGTACCCAACCGCAAGATCCGGAACCAGCCTTCGAATCGCATCCACGATATCGAATTCGCTGCTGAAATCAGTACCTCGCTGATCGCCCAAGTGCGCAACTTGCAAGGGTTGCTGGCAGAAAAGGACGAGGAGTTGAAAGAGATCCGGACCGAAAATTCAAAGTTGGAATATGAAGTGGAAGGGTTTCAACAGCGCCTCAAGACTCTTGACGACAGTGAGCATCGGTACAAGGATGAGAACTGGAATCTTGAAACACAGATTCACGAGCTGATGGCCAAGGAACGGGAAGCGGCGGATCGTGAGAAGAAACTGACGCAGGCCCTGAACCTACTTCAGGCCGAGAAGAACGCAGGTCAAAGAGAGTTGGACGAGATCAAGCTGACCCACTCGAAGCTCGTTGAGGAGCATGCGGCGACCGTGAAGCACCATGATATTGAACTCGGTACAGCGAAGCGGACCATGGTCATGGCTGAGTCAGAAAGGGCTGCTTTGCAAAAGAGGATTGAAGACTTGACTGGGCAGAATACAGAGCTGGCTAAGGCAGTATCTGTTTCGATCCGTGCCAAAAAATCCGAGCGCGAATCTATCATTGGCATGAGTGACGAAGACTTTCAGACCGCACATGACAACACGACCCCAGAACAATCCCCGCCAGCTTCACCCGTCAAGGGCACACCACGACATTCGATGTTGGAATCTGAGACACTCAGGACATCCCTCACTCATGCCCAACGCCTCATTCAGAGCTTGCGGACCAATGTTCATCGGGAAAAGACAGAGAAAATGGAGAGCAGGCGACTCCTTCAAGAAGCTCGCGATGAAATCGAAAAACTCCGCAGTGATCCTCTACCTCCTAGCAGGCGTGCTCGGAAGGCAGAGTCTAAAGAATTCAAGAAACCGCCACGCCTCTTAGGTGGTCTGCGAAGTGCTCGTAGTGAGATATTCACGGAAGACCCAGTCTGGGAAGACACACCTGATATTCTCCCTCATCCTCAGTCCTCACCTATCTCCCGCGAGACGACTATGCTATTTGACCCGGTGCCTGAACATACTGACAATTTCGAGACGGCCAACGAGACAAGTGATGCGGCATTCGAGACGGCGAATGAGAATGCCACAGAGACTGAGTTCCATACAGGCGCGGAGGAGTTTTCGAGCGACGATGCCGAAACCGAGACCGAGAGCCCGTCTAAACGGCGGACTTTGAGTAGCAGACCACCGAATCTGTTCATGCATCGCACTCATTCGATAGACAGTACAGCTTCCACGGAGGATGAGGACTTCCCTTATGGGGACATGAAGACACCCACTCTGCCACCGCTTCATTCCAAGTTCCCTCTCCGTGTCAGCCGGGGCGCGTTCCGCCGGTCTCGACAGGCTAGTGAAGAGCCAACTCTGCAAAGTAGCCCGGCAAGCTTTGCGAACAGCAGCAATATGGGCACCCCACAACAGGCTGGGCAGAGCTTGGCTGCTGAACTGGGCGACTTCGATGGTAGCGATAATGAGTCGAACATGTCGGCCACGCCAAGCAGAAGATCGCTCAGGGGCCGAGCCATGACTCCACCACCAGCTCTGCCGCCACTGCCTAGGCCTATCATGGTCGATAGTGGCATGATGACGGAGCCTTTGCCTGAGTTTTCCGTCGCTGCTAAAGGTGCTGCTGTCGCTGATCGACCTATCTCCATGAACACAGTCATGAGCAGCAGGTTTTCTATGGGCTCTGATTACAGCGATTCCACTACGCCTGATCTTGGAGCCAAGTTGGCTGAATTCCCGACGCCACCAACTTCGTCACCGACAAGAGAACTTGCCCTGCCACCTTCGCTTGTATTGTCAACAGTGCATTCCCATGATGTTGAGCCTCTTCCAGAGCCTGATACTCACGGAGCTGAGCTAGCCGCTCTCCGTGTGAAGCATGAAGAGGAAATTGTAAAGCTGGGTGCAGAAAACGCTTCAGCCCACGCTGCTGCGATTGAAGTGCTAAACGCGGAGCATGATGGGGAGCTTATTGCTGCCAAACAAACTCATGCTCAAGAACTCGAACTTCTCCGCTCCGACCATTCAGACAGTATTAATAGAACGATTGCTGATCTCCAGGAGACTCATGCTCGTGAGATCGAGTCTATCAGGTTAAGACATGCTGACGATACTAGTAAGGTCGCTGCTGATGCGGAGGCGTCGTACAGTCGGGAATTAGAAGCCCTGAAGGCTCTCCACGCTGAGCAATTGGCCCGAAAAGACTCGGAAGACAAAGCTGCCCACGATATTGAATTGGCAGCCCTGAAGAACTCCCATGCTCAAGAATTGTCCCAGAGAGAATCCGAAATTCTTGCTGCCCACGCTACTGAGATGGAAGCTCTGAAGGCCGCACACGTCGAAGAGATGTCTCGGAGAGAATCTGAGACGGCCGATGCTCATGCCGCTGATTTAGAAGCTCTCAAGGTCACTCACTCTGAAGAACTAGCTCGCCGCGAATCTGAACTCAAGGCGGCCCATGTTGCTGAGATTGAGGCTCTTAGGACTGCTCATGCCGAGGGAATATCACGAAAGGAGTCGGAGCTGAAAACTGCCGCAGTCGCGGAGCTGGAAGCCGCCAGGCTAAATCACACAGAGGAGCTGTTGAAATTCAAGAGTGAGAGAGAGGCTGCGCACGCGACTGAGTTGGCTGCCTTGGTTGCAAGTCACAGTAGCCAAATCGATGCCACCAAACAAGAATTAGCCGCAGCACACGCTAAGGAATTCGAGGATCTCAAGGCAAGCTACGCTGATCAAACCGATCAGACCAAACAGTCAATGGATGCTGCTCATGCTGAACAGTTAGAGACTCTCAAAGCTTTGCACCTGCAACAGGTCGACGATGTTAAGGCTTCTATCAGTGTTAGCCATACTGAGGAACTCGAGTCGCTCAAGAGTGCTCATGCCCAGAAGCTAGCCGATGTTGAATCGCAACTCGGTGCAGCTCAAGCTGCTGCTATCGCTTCACTTACCGAATCGCATAGTAAGCAGCTGGAAGAGAGCAAAAACAATCTGCAGCAGTTGCACTCCCAAGAATTGTCATCTCTAAGAGACCAACACGCACAAGAGGTGGAGTCTTTGAAAGCTGCCCACATTGGACAAGTTGATACTCTCATCCAAGAAAAAGATGCCGCTCATTCTGCAGCTATCGCTTCCCTTACGGAATCTCACAGTAAGGAAGTCAGCGAGCTCAAGGCTAGTATGCTTGCCACTCACGCTCAGGAACTTGACCGCCTCAATGCTTCCCATGCTGAAAAACTTGAAGATCTCCGAAAGGAGAAGGACGCCGCTCACGCTGCAGCACTTGCTGCTATAGTGGGAACTCATGCGAAAGAGCTAGAAATTCAGAAATCCGAAAGCGAGGCTGCTCTGTCGAGAGAAATTGTTACCTTGAAGGCTGCCCATGCGCAAGAGATCGAGGCGCTAAATAGCCAGCATGCTGCAGCTCACGCTAAGGAGCTGGACGCTTTCAAGGCCGCTTTAGACAAGCAAGTTGAGTCTTCGAAGAGCGAGGGTGATGCGGCCCATAATCAACAGATCGAGGCATTGAACGCCGCTCACACTGAGATCATTGAAGCTCATAAGCGTGATGCCGAGATTGCGCAAAACCAGGCCTTGGACGCTCTGAAGTCATCACATGAACTACAACTTGATATCCTCAAGACCGAGCATTTGGCAGCTAAGAATACTGAGTTGGAGTCGTTAACTTCAAAACATCTTGACGAGCTAAACAATCTGAAGATCGAGAATGCCGCGACGAGAGCCGAAGAATTGGAAGCCTTGTCCATGAAGCATCTTGCTGAGCTTATGGGCTTGAAGGATGCTCATGAGGCATCCAAATCGCAGCTCCGTGAAGAGCTCCGCACTGCTCATGTTGCTGCACTCGAGACCCTGCGGCAAGAGCTTGCGGCTACCTACTCAAAAGAGCGTGAAATTCTCAGCCAAGGAATGCGGGACAGCCATACAAAAGATATCGAGTCATTGGATGCCAAACACGCCGAAGATCTGAAGGCCCTCAAGAGCGAACACGAAGCTACGATAACTCAGAAACTTCAAGAGCTGGCAGATATTCATTCGCAAAAGATAGCAATTCTTCACGAAGAAGGCGAACAAGCGAGATCGAAAGAAGTGGCGGCTTTGAGTGCCAGTCATGCCCAGATACTAGATTCATTGAAGGATGATCATGAAGCTAATCTGGCACGGATGCAAGAGCTTGCCGAGTCTCACGCGCGTGACCTGGAGGAGCTGCGCCAGGAGAACACAACGGTCCAGTCTCGTGAGCTTTCTGCCTTGGCTACTAAACACCAGAGCGAACTGGAGGAGGTGAAGAACGAGCTCGAATCGGTACGGCAAAAGGAACTTGCTGAGGTTGAATCTGCCCATGCTGCTACTTTGACCTCTGTTCGCGCTGAACATCAAGCTACACTAGAACAAGGCTTACAGAGCTTAGAAGCGAAACACTCGGAGGCTTTGGAGGCTGTTCAACGGGAGCGTGACGCTGATAAGTCAGAGGCTCTTCACGCGCTTGAAGTGTCCCATGCTCAGCAGCTAGATCAACTGAAGACGGAAAGCGATGCTGCACTTTCTCGGGAGCTGGAGGCGCTGAAAGGCCAGCATGCGCAGATCCTTAATGCGCAAGCAGAAGAGTATAATGCTAAACGCCTACGGGAGTTTGAAGCGCTTCGCCTTGAGTATGCACAGTCGAAGCAGGTGGCGCTTCATCAACAGCAAGAAACTCTGAGTGCTCACTATAGGCAAACATTAAAATCCGAAATACAAAGTCTCCGTAACACCCACGCAGCGGAACTGGAGGCTCTCCGCGCTAGTCTAACAAAAGCACAGCCTGTCCTAGGTTATTCTTCATTGACTTCAATACAAACAGAGCCAATCGAGGAGTTACCTGATCTTAAGAGCCCTAAACGAGAAGCATTCATTATTCCACGAGACGGCGAACCAAGGACACCATACTCTAACAAACAATTCAAGGCTACAGATGTACCAGTAATTGCCGAGGATGATACACGTCAATCACCAAGTGCTGCCAGGCCAGAAACACCTGATTCACAGCGGCCGTTCAAAGAAATCACGACTAACACCGACGCTCGGCCATTCCGGAAGTCCCAGACAAGTTCTTTGCACCAAAGCGCGCAAACGACATTAACGTCGGAGGGCTTAGATATGCTGCTAAAGAATCAGAACCGACCCCTTCAAGCCTCGGCTGCAACAATGACAGACAAAGATGTAGCAGCCAGCTCTCCTGTTAACGAGGCTATAGCTGTAACGCCCTCAACGGTTCGCCATAGACGCTTATCTACCGATAGTTCCGGCAGCGTCATACGCACGAAGCCGCGCATTGTTGAGCCTAACGATGTCAGGCCTGGTAGCTCGGCAAGTGCCCGTAGCGCCGCGCAAGATCCGCCGCCACCGTTACCTGAAAATCATCGCGAGGTTATCGAGGCTGCTCGAACTGGTTCAGCTCATGGTGGTAAAAGCAGCATGGGACCCCCTCTGCTGCCTGCATCTGCTTATCGCCCTTCATCTTCTCGTCCACAAACACCTAGCAACAAACGACCTATGTCTCCAGCTTCAGTGGTTAGAGGGACACCTACACCCCGCGCTGGTAAGACCCCGGGGTATGCAGATGTCCAATCCCCGACCAAGATGCTCGCGCGCAGTCGGCAATCATCTATGTCCTCGTTCGCATCAGAGATTGACACCCGATTCAACATTCATAATGGGATGGGTATGGATCCTTCAGGCTTTGGTCCCAGCACCGATCCTCGTATGATTCAAGCCGTCACTCAAACCATGATCGGTGAATATCTATGGAAGTATACAAGAAAGACGGGACGAGGAGAGATGTCCGAAAACAGGCACAGGCGGTTCTTTTGGGTACATCCGTACACTCGGGCTCTGTACTGGAGTGATAGCGATCCAGCCGCTGGCAATCGCGGTGAGATGAAAGCCAAGAGTGTGCCGATTGAAGCTGTTCGAGTGGTAGCAGATGATAACCCTATGCCTCCTGGACTGCACCGCAAGAGTCTCATTGTCATCGCCCCTGGTCGCACCATCAAGTTTACCTGCACAACTGGTCAGCGACACGAGACTTGGTTCAATGCCCTTTCGTACCTTCTGCTGCGGTCAGGCAATGAAAACAAGCAGGATGCCGAGGAAATAGCCGGCAATATCACTCAAGACGACGTCGACGAGTTTAACCCCCAGACCTCCCGCCCATCAGCAGCGAATGGACAGAAACCTCGTGCCCCTCCCTCTCTCTCATCGTATAACTCCAGGACGACACGGAACGAGTCTCCGAACTTAGATACCATGAGCATCCCGACTCTGACGCCGACCCGTGAGAAAGAAACTGCTGGTGCGCGCACTGGCACTGGTACCGGGACTTTTGGTAGATTGAGCGGGTACTGGAGATCTAGCAGCCTGAACCGCGGCACGCTCAGCAGTCTGCGGAGTCGCAGTTACCAGCCGTATGATAATGCTATATACGAGGCTAGCGAGGTCCCTGATAGCGCGGAAGATGTAAGAAGGATCATCGAGCAGCAGGATCGGGAGGCGGATAGACTCGAGAATGTGAGGGCTTGTTGTGATGGTAAGTTGGATCTGATTTTATACTGCAATGACTTATGTATTAACTCTGGGTACAGGAAAACACGACGTGGGCACGCTCTCGCATACCTCGAAACGCGGCCGGCTTCCAGTCTTCCAGACACATTCGCACCCGGGGACGGGATCGGCTACGGGGTCTTTGCGGTCCCGTGCGTAATATCTCTTTGCACGATTTCAGTGCAGTCAATCGTTCAATCATTCATCATTCATTCCTACCTTTTTACATCTACTACATAACACCAACAACACCAACACAACCGAGATCACGATGACCCCTGAGGGGGGATCCTACGATGTCTACGAATACATTTTTCTTTTTTTAAGTTTTTCTAGTTAAACTGTTGTCTATACCTACCTACGTACCGAACGAGTACCCCCTGCCGACCGCACTAAAGGACGCCACTACACACGAAATACGTGGGATCGCGCCATGAGCCGAATCCCCGGAGTTTTACTTCCCATGGTTGCTACCTCTTTAGGACACCATTCAAAAAAAACAATCACAAACACGAACACAAACACGCCTTATACTCTAGTCTGTTAAACCATTGCTGCTAGCTGGGTTCGGCGGGTGGGAATTTGAGCGAGCCTACGGATAGAAAGGCTCGAAGTGCAGCCTAACCGACTAGGTTAAAGAGGTCTGGGAACTGTATGTACTCAGACTAAATACGTAGTATTTCCTGGGTGATGGTAGTGGAGGCGGTGATCAACGAGAATACGGCTCTCCTTGTATTATTTGTTTGGTTTGGTTTGGGTTGGTTCGTCGCTTGATCCCTCTTTCTGCTCTATTCTCTATTGTGTTCTGTTCTGGGAGCTTGATACGGTTCTGGTACTGGTCTGGGGTGAACTGCTTTGGGCTGGTAGAGATAGGGAGAGTGAGTGAGTGAGAGAGAGAGAGCAAGGGAGAGGTAGAACGAACGCGAAAATATATGATAATTTTTATTATTTACCTACCTACTCACTGGGCCTATCTATATACCTTTCCTTATTCGTAAGTTTGGGTTTGGGTTTGTGCTGCACCGTAGTGTGGTGTACGCGTGATTAGTGGTGTTGAAAGCATTGTATCGTACTTTGTGTGGTCCGCTAATTACGTGGTATCATGTATTGATCATGTGTCTGTTTATTGCCATTTGCTCGGTCTAGAGTACTCCAGGATACTGAAAATGAGCCTAGCTACTGAGGTAGCTAAGTGCCTAAGTACTTAAGGTAAGCGACACACCTCGATGCAAGACGTACAGCGTCAGAGAAGGGGAGAAGACTTTGGTGTAAGCGTGGGTTGACTCAGTCAGTCAGTCTTGAACTGGATGGACAGACAACTTCTCTCTCGTCCTTGTCGCTTGCTCCTTTCCTTTCTGGATTGGATTGAATTGGATTGATTCAGACGGATTTGGAGCGATTTCGACAGATTTGGTTTAGGTTCATCTAGACGGATCTAGACAGATCTAAACAAATTGGTAGTACTAGGTTTGCGAACGGATGAGAGACAAGTGTAGAATAGGGTGTGATTTGGCATATCGAGTGGAAAGTTTAAATCTTGTGTTCCTTTCTTTTCCTGTCTTTCTAGATAGCTAGGTGCCTATTTTAGATACCTACCGACCTGACTATAGAGCCACCGCGAGCAGATTGGGAGTATGATTGCCTAGAGTAAAATCTGTGGCTTGTGGTCTCCCATTGGCAGCTTTGACTTCACCTGTTACTCATTCACTCTGTGTTATGTAGGTAACGCGGGGAAGACCTTTTCCGAGGGATATTGGAGTCGATACAGGGAGAGAGGGAGGGGTTAATGCCGAGATATTATGCGCATAGGTGCTATTTACTATCAAGGGTAAGCATCGGAAGTGCATTTCCATCAACGTAGCGGCAGTGTTGTCATTATTGTTGTCGTTTTAATTCAGATGTTGTGGTTTATGTGGTGTTATGGCGTATCCTCTTCTGATGTAAACAAAGAGAAGCCTTTTCCGTGTCCATTCATTTCTCCCTCATTAGGTAAGAGGAGGACTAACCTAGGTAGTGAAGCATAGTGTATTTAGCGTGAACTCAAATCTATGGAGAAGCATGAAGCGAAGCGCCGTTAAGGCCTAACCATGTGTTTCGTTCCTGGCGCTCGTTCTCGGCCAGTATCGCCCGGTTCTGGCCACCTTGGCTCTCCAAAGTCCAGCGACTGGCGCATAGCACTATCTTGGGGGGTATGGATCTGACTCTATCTACATATGGATTAGTCGATACCGACAGTATCAACGGTAATCTTGTCATTGCAGATTTGTGTTGCGCGATTATCGACAGTTGAGTTGCCAACGATGATGAATTGCCCCAGATAAAACCCCAGATTTGTCGCGTCATGTACGACATCATGGTGGGATATTTAAACGAGGAGCCGGGGCCGGTCAGCAACGCGTCTATTCACCGTGCTTGACATTATCAAATGAATGGACTGGGGAACTGCTGGCAGCACTCATTTCGACTAGTAATAGCATAGGCAGTTGCTATACTAATAAGTTGCGAACAGCTCGGCGGCTTTTGCATCGCCAAGAATACCCAGTCGCTGAGTTTTTATATAATTCTTCAAGCTACTGCTCAAATGAGTCTAGTTTTGAAAAGAATCTGTGTTACCAGATCGACGCATCTCGCGGGCTATGGTGAGGAGATTAGTCTTAAGGCGTCTTTCCCAACATGTACTGTCTGAGCCTTGCAGTGAGATTGGTTCGATTCCTTTCAGCGCTATATGGTTATTCGCTTTTGGCTCATTCCATGTGACTATAGAATTCACTAGCGGACCCGACAGCTCGGTTAGTTAGTTGCGCATTTATTCTCAAGGCTCAGCTGGTATCTATGTACGCACTAGACCGGGCATATAGGCATAAAAATGTGGTAATAACACCGAAGTTTCGTAACTTGCCGGGAATCGTATCTCCTTTAGGAGTAGTGTGAAGCTCTACTGAGCCCTGATCTAGCGCGGTGCAGAAGCGAAACCACTGTAGTCTTATTGCATGTCGCAGACCGCATACCGACGTGATGGTAAGAGGGCTTTCCCATGGAAAGAAACCCTTTTGGGAAGAGTCGCATCTGAGATGGCTGAACTAACAAGGACCTACACTGACTCGCCAGATTTCTCGTTGACTTGGCTTTCCACGCTGTCTTTGTGGCCGACTTGCGACTTAGCCGGAGGACATGCAACTAGGAATGCTTTCACATGTGCTCGAGCAAGAGGTTACTCATGATCCGGGTTACAGGACCCTTCTCTTGTTCGACATGATGCCAGAATCAGACGCACAACACATACGCCTTATCATCCAGCTAGGTTTGCAGATATGTTTCGACAGCATAATACTCGGTGCAGCGTAGAAACAAATAGTGAGACGGTCAAAGCAAGCAGCTGCATTACTGATATACGCCACCTAAGGTATTTTAAGCAATAGACACACCGAATATTCCGCAATCCGGTGCCTCCCCGGTGACTAGACTCGTATCATCTTTCAATGGTTGCCAGGGCACATTCAGCTGTGTCCAGGAACGAGTCAAGTCTCGCTCCACCCCCGGACTAAAAGAGAGTTTTATGACTAGACCAACACGCCGACTAACACTAAGGACTGACTGCTTCGACCCTTTGGGTTATAGCCTGTCCTAGATTCAAGACGAGATCTACGCCAGGAAGATCGAACTACTGATTCGAAGGACTTTGAAGCCTTTCTCGGCCGTCTATGCACTAGAGGACTACAAAGCATAGTACCCCGTTGAAGGCTAAGGAAAACTCCTACTTGTCAGCTCTTATTATCAGGACAGCTCACGCCGCTGGTCGAACAAATCTTGTCTTGTCTTGTCTTGTCATTATTGCCAACATCATGATGCGACTGACACCTTAGAATTCACGAGGAAATCGAAGCGAGAATGTGTGCTGCGCCAACCAAGCCGACGAATACCGTATCCCAGACTTCGCAATGACGAGCTCGGCAACGGCCGAGCTGACCAATTATGTCTTGACCGGCTTGACACTGTTCATCTTGGCGGCACGCATCGTCCTCACTCTACTACGCCGGGAACCTATCGATGCCAGCTTCGCTCTTGTCTTCGTTTCCATCCTGATCGTTCTGGGGAGGATCGTCGCCAACGTATACTATCTCAGATATGGAAACGCCGCAGATGCTGCCAAACACGCCCACTACTTCGACGAGAGCAACCTCAAATACATCAAGGTCGGGTCGATACTCGTACTGTTGGCCCGGGTCCTAATCACGGCTATCATCTGGCTGCAGATCTGCATCCTCCTGATCTTCTACTCGCGCATCACTCGCGGCGTGAACTGGGTAGCCCGAGTCGTCAATGTTACCTGGGCTCTCGTTGGTGCCACCTTCGTTGCCATTATTCTCGCTACGTTCCTCGAGTGCCGCCCCATCAGCCTATACTGGCAGATCAGCCCGGACCCGGGACAATGCGTTCAGGCGTACGGCCAGTTGATCACGCAAACCGTCAGCAATATGGCTCTCGACATACTCCTCATCGCCGTCGCCTACCCCATCATAGGCCTGAGGAAGCGGTCCATAGCGGAACACTTCCGGCTATACGCCCTCGTCGCCCTGGGGACGTTCTGCATCATCATCTCCATCCTCCGGCTCGTCTGGGTCCACGACAGCGGCTCGGCGCAGGTGACCCGCAGCCTGTGGGCGTCTGTGCAGATGCTCGTCTCGACCTTTGTGGCCAACGCTCCCAACATCTACGGCTCGATCCGCGCCCTCCGCATGATTAAGAAGTCTTCAGCGGGCAGCACGCCCGCGCAGTACCACCTGAGCACGATCAAGAGTACACGCAAGCGGCCCGCGACGGAGTCCTGGATGAAGATGGAGGACGATGATGATATAGGTCTGGAGCACGGGCCGGCGGATTATATCCGGCCATTGCCGCCTGCGAAGAGTATGTACGATGAGCAGAGTGCTCCTAATCCGTACGCGCGTCATGAGATCCCTAAGGATAGCACGAGCGCGCTTAACAGACTTAGCGAAACGGATGTTGATGCCCCGTCTTTGATGACTCAGTCTACGATAGAATCGCGACCTCGGATAGACAGGATTGTATAGAATCAGTCGTATCAAGACAAATTTTCAAATAGCTTGATACACCTTGAGGCTCGAATAATGACATTGGAACTAGGGAGGATATAATACACTTTTCCTTGTTTGCTCTTTTTGGTTCTGTGTATATATACCTGATTAATGTGGTCCGGGGGGGGGGGGGGGGCTATCGTGAAGAAAAAATATCAGCGCGTTGGCGTTAATAGAGAGCGGTTTAACGGACGATGTAGTCCCGCCCTTGGAACTTATCATGGCTGAGAGAGGTTGAGGTACCTGGGTCAGTTGGGAGGGAGGCAGGTTGACTTCAATGGGGGGTAAGGACTGACTACTCCGAGACGAAATGAATGATTCCCTCATTAGCTTGCTCGACACACGAGTGAAGTCAGATTAATTCAACTTGTCATTCTTTTAAAGAGGTAAAATTCATTTGACGCCGATGCTGAGATCCGTACAGCCATACTTGCCTTCCTACCTGGGTACATATATCTACTTCGAGTCCACGTTCCTCATTCTCTTCTCGAAAATCTTTACAGTTCCGTCTACCATGTCGGCTATATCGTTGTCCCAGATTTCGTGATACAGCAGGCTGACATTGCCCAAGAACGTCTTGCGATCGGAATCGGTCCACCCCGCTCTCACTGCTTGGAAGAGGTCGACAGCATCCCGGGTGGCTTTAGGCAGCCACTGATCTCGCATGTATCGCATGGCGTTGTAAGTTTTGAGTGCGCCCTCCGTTAGCTCCTTTTTTGACAAGTCCCGCTCGTTCGTTAAGTCGTCTGCAGCTCTCAGTACACAAGCCAGCACTAGGGCGTCCTCTATCCCAAATCCGGCGCCAGAGCCGAGATGGGGACCGGATGCGTGCGCCGCGTCTCCGGCGAGCGCTATACTTCCGAGGTTGTAGTACGGCGCCGGAGCGTCGAACATGTCGAATATCGCCCACTTGTCTAGCTTCTCTGGCAGCAGATCGACGAGGCCTCGAACGGCAGGGTGCCAGTCTGCGTACGCATCGATGACTTCTTGCTTCAATCCTGGCGCTGTATGTCGCTCATACGGCCAAGGGTTCGGATCATGGACGACGAATAGCGCATTCAAAAGTTTCCCGTCGGCGACTGCATACGTTATTGCATGCCTTCCTGGCCCATTGTACATGAATCGACTCTCAGTCCTTGCATCCCCTAGCACCTCGCGCGCCTTGTCCATGGGCAGCAACGCCCTGAAGCAGTATTTGTTCGTGTACTGCGGATGGGCCGCGGCGCTGTTTTCGCCAAGGATGATCTGGCGCACCCGCGAGCGGATTCCATCACATCCGACGACTTGCAATCAAAGAACTGTTAGTATCCATACTCCCCTCTTGAATACTGGATAGGCACCGGAGTCAGTAAACGTACCGATATCCGCCTCTTCCACACTATCATCATCTTTGAAATTTAGTGATACCTTCCCGTCATCTTGCTGCGTGGCTGAGACGAGCTCCTTGTTGAATCTCACCTTCCCGCCCGGGATCAGCATCGACCACGCGTTGAGGAAGTCGGAGCGCCTGCCGCCCTGGAACGCGTCCACGCCGATGAGGAGCCGCGCGACGAGCTCGAGTCCGGTAGCCGTCGACCCAGTTGAAATAGTCCTCCTCGTCGCCAGTCGTCGACGCCACCTGCTTGTACACCCCATACACCTTTGGGTCGACGAACTTCAATGCGCGCTCTGCATTTGGGCTGAATCCGATGCCTGCCCCGATCTCCGTGAAGGCTGGCGCGCGCTCGTAGAGCGTGTAGGATACTCCGCGTTTCTCCAGTCCCAGAGCGAGAATTACGCCTGTGATGCCGCCGCCTATGATGGCTACGTGCAGGCCACGACCGGTGTCAGTGCCGCCACCCATTATTCAGCAATGGAGATACGCTGCTGCTGGCCTAGCTAATGAGGAGCGAAGAAGTTAAAAAATGCTGAGAGGCGTTGTTTGATTATCGCTCGGAGTGCGCTAGACGCAAGTGCAACCACAACGACTTGGTTATTAAAATGTGAGGCACGTGCTACTTAATTGACTAATCGATAGGTTGTGTGAGAGATGGGCAGGCCTCACGATATATATAGGTAGGTATGGACTGTAGTGCCCTTGCGGTTTTGATGCTAGTTGTGCTTGACCTGCATTTTCGGATGCAATAACTGTTCTATCCGCCGACACGAGGTTCCTTTCCCTGCTGTGTATTTGCCCTAACACGCTACGTACTGATGCTATTGGACCGGGTAGCGGCGGTCGAGGATGACCTTCCCCTAAATGCTTGAGACTCGTCGATTATAAGCCCATGTATTACGCGCAGGGTATATGGAAGTTCGGCAAACAAGGCAGCTTCTTACCTGGCTTCGTTCTTGGGCTGAGGTAGCGTGTCATGGTGCTAGGACCAGATGATGGTGCATATTTCCCGCTTATCCGTGCAGGTACGCATGCGTAAAGATTGGTCTTCGTTGCTGCAGCTCGTCGTAGAAAATCCTGATCGGCGGACGAGCATCGGGGCTCAGCTGGGGAAAGAAGCCGGAGTCCCGAATGCGGACTTTGACCAGGGGCTCTGAACGGACCACCCCTTACTCATATAATGCGAGATCAAGCAATAAGTTGTTACACATTTGCAACAACTCTGTATGAAGTCATTACAAATGGCCAGAATTGGCTCGAATACTACGCCGCGAGGAAGAGAAAGACGACAATGACGACGAGTAATGACAAGCGGGATGAACGGGTTCTCCTAACGGGTGCGTCGCCGCCGATTACCTCGTACACTAAACCTAGTTTGATGATGTGCAGAACAACAGTCTTCGACTCTTTGCTGACTCGGACTCTCAATTAGGGGGATCGGGATTTATCGCTTCGCATATACTAGATGCTTTATTGGATGCTGGGTAAGCATCTCGACCGGCGGGGTGTTTATATATCTGCTAACGCGTGGACCGGTAGGTTCCAAGTCGTTGTGACTACCAGATCAAAGGAGAAGGGAGAGACCATTGTCGAGTCGGTTAAACCATACCTACTATCTTATGTTGTTGTCGAAGACATTGCTAAAGAGGGTGCATTCGATCACGTAAGCGTCCGCGATGAGTCCTCGACTTGCGTGAAGTGATCTGTTCTAATCATCTGTATTAGGTATTCCAAACCCAGTCGCCCTTCGATTACGTGGTTCATACCGCATCTCCCTATCACCTTAGTGTTCAGGACCCTGTGAAAGACTTTCTCGACCCGGCTATCAAGGGCACGACGGGGGTGTTGAGGTCCATCAAGACTTATGGTCCAACAGTCAAGCGCTTGGTCATCACCTCATCCTCGGCGGCTGTCGTGAACCCAGACAACCACGCCAAGGTCTACGATGAAACCAAATGGGCGCCGGCAACGTTGGAAGACGCGATCAGGGATCCTATCAGATACGGCTATACTGCAAGCAAAGTACGTTATATATATAGTCCTAATGGCATTTTCGCTGCAATGCTGGGTCCGCATGCTGACGACTTGCAGGTTCTTGCAGAAAAGGCGGCGTGGGCATTCGTCGAGAATGAGAGACTGAATTTTGATTTGGCCGTCATTAACTGCACCTACGTGTTCGGACCCATACAGCGGAAGCTACCTAGCCTCGAGGCTATGAATACATCGAACCATCGCGTCCGCGATATGGTACAGGGCAAGATGCGGGATGGTGTCCCGCCGACGGCTCCGGTGTTTACGTGGGTTGACGTGCGAGACGTGGCGTTGGCGCACTTGCGGGCCATGACGGAGCCAAAGGCTGGCGGTAATCGCTTCTACGTCGTAGGCGGCCATTTCTCGAACAAGCAAATCGTGGACATCATTCTAGCCAAGTTCCCGTTATTGGCCGATCGCCTGCCGTCTGATGCCGTGAGCGACCTGCCGGATGACGTGTATGACTTCGACAATAGAAAGTCGAGGGAGCTCTTGGGGATCGAATACACAAGCCTCGAAAGGAGTATCGTCGATACTGTAGAATCCATGCTGAAAGTATTCCCCGACCTGTGAGGAGTGCTCTTTTCGGTGAGCTTTGCTTTCCAGGTTTCACCAGGGTGCTCGATGAGCTATTCTGCAGGCTAGGCTCAGCCCCCAACAGCTTACCAGTTGGCGCATCCGAGAAGTTAGAGGAGATAATGCGCACCCATAACCCGTAAAGGGCCAATGAAATAAGGTGTCTTTCTGCACGTGGCGCTCGAGCACAGCTGCCTAGAACCTGAAAGCGGTGTTGGCCAATATGAGTGACTTTTAAATGGCGGACCTGTTCGCGATAGAATGTTGTGCGACGCCGACATGGCTTGCGTTATAGCTGAAAAAATAGATTGGCAAAGCCAGGGGGGGAGGGATAATGGGGGTTAGAATCCCCAAACACGTCTGTTGCGATAGGTAGACTTCCAGACCTCCTTTACTCACCTGCCCTTTTGTGCACCCGCTTGTTTGCCCTTTGGACGCATCGTATAGTAACCTAGTGCTACGTTGGAGTAATACTTGTGGTATATGCGCCGGGAGGCTCGACTGAAACGGGTTAAGGGGAGAGAATATGGTGCGCAGCTGGTATCTCCAAGCGTTTATGCCTCTTAGCTGCAAGGCTTTCTTGGTATCGGTTGCTCTTCACTTTCAGATGCGCAAGAAAGCCCCCGTTGGGCAGTATATAGTAGATACTGAATGAATGGCTGCATGGCTCGGCCACTCTTCTCCGCCTCTTCTTAGAATCAATTTCATGACTACGCAGAGCGGTGTACCAAGCTATCTCCCCGCCAATAAAGGTGGCGGGAACCCATTTGGAGGGGTTGCACGACACCACACGCCACGGTTCGATTACTTCCTACGTACATGTGCGTCTCTTAGCATTTTCCCATGTTATAAGGAGACTGAACGGACGCTTGCTCATGGCACCGTGGTCGCGCTATCCGACATGGATGGTGTTCGCATGATTGGATCATTCCCGTTATAAAAATGCGACCATAAAGCTGGGCAGCAAATAGAGATTGGAGAAATGCCCGTTGGGGGCCATCTGCTATCTGGATGTAAGACTTGCATGCTTGTTAGCAGATGGCGCTATGCCACATGTCAAACATAAATTGCTGCGCTGCGTTCAAGTCTTCGCTGGGCTGTTAATAGTCCAATTACCGTGTGGTTTGACACCATTACGGTCATAGTCCCCAAGCTGGCTCAATTTCCCGGCAATGGGCTGGTCATCTGACGATCCCGCCTCGAGACTACGACGCTGATTCGGCCGTACACGATCCTAGGATACAGCCTACATGCAAACGCGGCTTGTTGTCATAGCGTACTAAGGGAGAGAGGGTTGACGTATATATGGCTGAGTACTACCTGCCATGTTCCCTAAAACGAATACTAAAATGTTCTCGCGTCGCGCTTCGGAATTCGCAATGCCACGCATCTCAGGCCACTAGGACACCCTCCTGCCAATATGGCTCTATCAATGACGACTTTGGTGCTCAGTGCCATACCGACCCAGCAGGCTGTCGCCCCTCGTCAAATCATAACGCAGACAATAACTAATGACGACTATACAACCACTGCCGTAGTCACGCTTGGCCCAGGTGAACCCTCGAGTGCCCCGCTCGATCCGTCCCCGGCTTCGTCAAGCGGTTCGGGAGACTCAGGAGGATTATCCTCTACAGGAATCGGGATACTCATCGGGTCTATCTTGGGTGCCATCGTCTTGGCAGTGATCCTATGGATGTGCTGTTGTTCCAGGCACGTAGACGAAGATGACTACGATGACGAAACCGAGGACCAGGCTGTCGTGTATGACATGATGCAACCGCCCCGAAGAGTGCTGTTCCCGCATTCTATACCGCCGCCCCCAGTTCCGACATATACAGCAGTACCGATTCGAAGAGTATATACCGCAAATGGCGCGGCATATAGGGATACTTCAACATTCGTAATCTACAATGATGACGATGATAGGCCACCGACCTGACGATGTTACTAGATTTCGTGATAGCATCTGTGAAGGGACGACCTGACCTCCGGGTTCAGCGTTGTTGCTTCCTTGCTCCGCTAGCTAGTTCCGCCAACGCGGACAAACAAATAAGAGTCCATTTCCATTCCTCATTCTGAGCTTTTGTTGCCCGATCCAGACCGGATCGAAATTGTTCACTTTGGCTATATAGTCAATGAATAAGGTAAGTAGATAAAATCTCGAGAAGCTCGCCATACAGGTTCCTGACAAATTTATAGGATTCTTTAGTAGGTGCAAGAAGTCTTTGACAAACATGACCTTTTCCTCGAGGATTCTGCAAAAGTGGATGGCACGATCATTCTACAGGGTCTTTTGGCATTTCATATTCTCAGGAATTGGATCAGTGATCGAATCTCCTTGGTCTGTCTCTCGGACGATTTTATAAGCTAGGGTAAAGAGACTCTGCCCACCCTCAACGTGTGACACAAGCTTGCTGCCTGTATCCCTTGAGAGTGTCGATTTCGGTTGCTTTTCTATCCTCGATATTCCCCACTGCACACCTTTAAAATAATTGTTTAATTAGCGATATCATGTGAATCCGTGACACCGCCATCGCCTACTGGCATTCTCTCATAGGGGCGGTTTTTAGTAGTAAGTACCAAGTTAATGCCCTAAATCAACAAGGCATGTTACGTGACAGCCAAAATGACCCCATTGGCTCAGCTTTATCCTACCAGCTCCCTAATGCCACGACGAATTCTACAGTTGATGCTCAGCGGCCCGAGCCGGGCGTCGGCAGACAACATATGAGTTTGCCTTTGGTATCACAGTAGTGACTGTGACCTGTACTGATGATCTCTCGTGCGCCCGGACGCATCACAACTCATACAGTAATAAAGCCTTGGTACGACCTTGAACTCAGGTAGGCTACTTTTACCATGTGAAAATATATTTTGACGTAGTAAGCCCATTTCCCCTTTCTTGTGCAATAGAAACAGCGTTTGTACTACCATGGACATGAAAATGAGGTCTACTGTGTCACATAGTCTTGTGAGGAAGTCGAAAGCTTCAGAGCACGTATTGGAGGTCGATACAATCTAACAATATTGGGACATGAGATCGTTCAAACAATAGAGTTCCCTTATGGACGAGACTTACGGCTGAACAACTATCTGCCGCAGGTCTAAATATTGACTACTGACGGAAAAGAAAGTGAAATCACCTACAAGTCAGCTTGGGGTTTGATTGCGTGTAAAATTTGTTAAAGCTGCAAACCAACAAGAAACCGATTGTAATCTCACAGTTGCTGCTATAGAAGTAAAGATCATAGCCAATGTGTTCATATCAGAGATATCACCCAAATCCTGATAATGATCAGAGCATGCATATAGTCAAATGGGGAAATGAAGTCTATTTTGATCTATCTTGAAAAGTCCACTCCCTAAAACCGGAGTATCTAAATGAGTTGAAACAGCCACCCGAGTTAGTTAACATGGCGGGCTCTTGTATTAGTGCAGAACTCAACAGCTGGAGTTCTGTTCGTGCGATTCCCCTCGCGTCTGAGCGTGAGGCTGAGATTCTTCATTTATGGGATGTCCTCCTGACCAGGCTGGATGGTACCGTTGTTGATGGCAGCGAGGTGGGCGCGAGTAACCATACCGTAAGCGGGAAGGTAGCGGTCCAAGACAGGGAGCAGCTCAAGAGCACCAGGGGAGGCGCGCCAGTCACGCATCAGCTCGCAGACCACAGCGAAGTAGGACACAACGTGGACACCGGCCTCGCGCATGCGGTCGTTAGCCTGCTCACGGATATCAATGGAGGTGGTTCCAGAGGCCTCGTGGTTGGCCCAGACGCTGTAGCCAGCTTCACGGAGAGAGAGAGCAGCGAAAGTAGTGCCTATTGTTCGGAATCATGTGGTTAGAGAGGTTATCTTGCCTCGAGGGAAGAGTGGAAGGTGATGAAAACTTTGGCTCCCACTTACAGACATCAGTGACGATACCAGCCATGATTATCTGGGACTTGTTGGTGGCCCTGACAGCCTCACGGAATTCCTCGTTGTCCCAAGCATTGACCTCGCCCATGCGCTTCACGACTGAGACATCAGGGTACATCTCCAAGAACTCGTTGGGAAGAGGTCCGTTGGGACCTTATTTTAACGATTAGCTTCTAGCGATCATGCGGAAGTTGGTAGGAGGCGTAATGGCTATTTACCAGTTTCGGCAGATGTAGTCATGATGACAGGAATGTTGAAGACCTTGCCAAGCTCGGCATGAGCATACATCGCGTTGCGGTACTGAACTGCATCATAGTCTCGGGACAGACTGAACAAGCCTTCTTGCATGTCAAGAATAATAAGGACCTATGAAATTAGCCGGGTGAAAACAGAGGAAGTTCTGAACGATAAGACACTTACACTGTCGTTCTTGTCAAGTCTTTCGTACTTGAAGGGAGCGCTCTTGAGTGCGGTAACGGCACCTGCGAAGAGCAGGGCAGAGTTCAAACTGAATCTCATGTTGGCGGTTGATAAAGTACTTCGGTAGAAGATTGTTGTCTGAGACAGAAACTGAATCTGCAATTGAGTACTGAGAAGGTCCCCGACAGGAGTATGGAAGTGATGGCTGTGGGATGAAGAAAAATAAGACTGTCTATCTGGGAGGTCAAGGCCTTATTTATGCTGTTTGCCTTCAACCCATCTGACTGATCTTTTCCTCTCGACAGTCGCTCATGGTGATAATCCCTTCATGTTCTTACATAATCCTCCCCCCTTGCTGCCATGTTAGATTATTTGAAGAACCACTAACGCCATCCCCGCAGCCTAACTCCCTAGTGTTAGTGTGTCTTCAGACAAGTCATGAAAATTTTGCCTGGCATGGGGTTTTTGTCATCGTGGGAATAGGATATGATGAGTTTGGTTTTCTTAGCTGGCGCAGTTGTATAAGCCTGGTGGTCTATCACGCCAAGACGTCTGTATAATGGACCCAGATATTAGTCAACTAAGCTGCATATTGTTGGAACGGCTGGGTGTGTACCGTAATGTTGGTAACTCATTACGAAATATGACCAGGGAAATGCTATTCCCGATCAAGACTGGCTCTTGATTACGGAGTAGGTAAGCTTGATGTCACAACGGCGAGGAGTGCGGTTTAGGCATAGTGGGATGCCAAGATTCGGTTCAAGGGTTGAATCTAGCTTGGTATCCCACAAGCGCCGAAGGGCGCTGACATAAGGACCAAGCAAGGTTGACACAAGCATGACCTCGTGTCGAAGGCAAGTCTGGATTCTTCTCTAATATGGCGGAAAGGCTTATTCAAAATAGCTAGCCATCGCCTCTTGTACGAGTCGCAGTGGTCATTCCGTGTATGAGACGGTTTGGCTTCAAGGAATATAGATAATCATTTACTAATAGCCCGCTACTAAAAACGTTGCTCGTGGATTACGTAGGAGTTTACTGTCGGCGATAAGTCATCGTGCCTCTTTTTAAAAGACGTCTAGAGTCCTTGATTACCTAATAGGCCACATCCAAAAGCCTTAACAAAGCCTAATAGTAGTCAAAAAAAATGCGTTTTCTCAGCAATCTAATTAATTTATTTAATCTACTCTATACGCCACTTATTTAGCATACTTTAAAAAGTAGCCTCTAAAATCTTACACGTCTTTTTATAAAAAACTAGTTTTATAAGCTTATTTATAGTCTTCTACTGTAATTTATATCTGATAAATTTCTTTTATATTATAAAAAGTCTTTTAAAGGTCTTTTTTTATACATTTTTAAGCCTTTAGCTCTAAGGCTTCTTTTTAAACCTTTAATTTATTAATCTACTATTATACCTAGGCTAATTCTAAAGCCAGAATATTAATCTTTTTACCTGCTTTTTATATAAAAGCTATTATAATATTAGTAAATCTTATAAAAAAAGACTTTAAGCTAGTAAATTAATATTAAAAGTCTTATAAGTCTTTTAATATATTCTACTTGCGCTTTTCTTTATCTAATTATAAAGGCTTTTTTAAAATAATAAATTTATAGTTTATATTAACTATCTTTTTATTTTTAAATAGTTGTCTTTAGTTAAATAGCTAGATTTTAAACTTTTTAAATATAACTTTAATTATTTTAGGTTATATAACTCTCTTATATACTTTTATATATACCGCTAAAAATCTACATTTATAAATAGGTATTAAAGCTAATAGGTATATATAGGGTATTATCTTTTTATAAAAATAGTATTTTAAAATTAAAAAAATACTTATATTAGCTAATTAAAAAATATAAGATCTATAAGCAAATAAATGAATTAATTCTATTTTATAAGACTAAGCTTTATATATAAAGGTTTTATTTATATAAAAAGTATAAGCATTTAAAAATAAGACCTTTTATTATCTAGGATTTTCTAGTTTAGTTTTTAATAAATAAATTTATTTAAGCTATTAAAAGGCTATTTAGTTAGCAGTTTAGCTATTTATATTAGTTATATACTTTTAATAAAGAAAATTAGCTTTAAACCACTGCCTTTACAATAAGTCACCTATAAAAATAACGGCAGATATAAAGTGGTAGTTATCTGCTAAAAAGGTCTTTAAAATAATCACCTAATTAATAGCATTTAAATACTACTATAGGCCTACCTTTATTAATAAAAACCTTATAACCTTTTTATAAAGAGACTTGCCCTTTTAAAGTCTATATTTATTTATATTTATGATATGGTATAGTAAAATTTAGTACTTTTAGTAAACAGCTTTATAATATTTAAAAACTTTAAAAATTTAAACTAATAAGTCTATTATAGTCCTAGCAGCTTTAAAGGCTATTTAAAGCTTTGTTTTTTGTCATGGACAGAGACGAGACGGGCTAGGTGCACTGACGAAAAGGGGTTGGAATAGGCACGAAACAGAATAGAGAAGTTGATAACTAAGGAACAAGACAGACCCCTAGTAGCCCACGACAGCTAGACCTAGGAGTTTATATACAAATACAAGTACGACATGACTGGCTAGTGTCCCTGTCAGGGGATCTTAGGCTGGGAACCTAGAAACGTGACATTTTTATATTTAAATAGCATTTAAATAGCTAATTAATTTAATACTTCTGAATCTTTTTGCTATACTTTTAAGTCTTTAAAATATATTTAGTAAATTTAATAACTTTTAAATAATATAATATATAACTAGCACTTTTAGAGTTATAAATCTATTTAATAATTTAAGCTTTAACTTTAAAACTAAATAACTAGTTAATTTTATTAGCTTTACAGCATAAAAGGGAGCTATTAACTTAGTATTAAAAAGTAGTCTTAAAGACTTTAAAAAACTGCTAAGCTTTTTATACTAATTTACCTTTTTAGATCTCTATAAATATTAGTATAATAAGCATCTCTTTTTCTAACTCTATAGCTATTTTAGTATAAAAAAACAGCTTTAAATAACTTTAATTAATTAAGTGAAGGTAGTAGTATTAGTGGTGTTAACCGCTAGTTTGGGTGGCCTACTAGGGGGGGGTGGCCCATTAGGTAATCAAGGACTCTATAGCCCTATCCATGATCTCCTGGTACTTAATAGGCTAGTAGGGGTTGCAATGGGGCTCTATTGTAGATAGGGTGCGCTTCTAGCTTTAAGAGCACTGAACCGGGTGTGTGGGATTTCGGAAGTTGATGAGTATTTCCGCTTCTACACCACTGGAGTTCCGGCCAAGTGCCTATAACACATAGAGTCCTTGATTACCTAATGGGCCACCCCCCCCTAGTGGGCCACCCAAACTAGCAGTCAACACCACTAATACTACCACCTTCACTCAATCAATTAAAGCTATTCAAAGCTATTTTTTTATACTAAAATAGCTATAGAGTTAGAAAAAGAAACGCTTATTATACTAGCACTTGCAGAGATCCAAAAAGGCGAATCGGTACAAAAAGCTGCTAAACTTTTCAGAGTCCCTAAGACTACTCTTTAACACCGAGTTAATAGCTCCCTTTTACGCCGCAAAGCTAACAAAATTAACTAGTTATTTAATTCTAAAGTTAAAGCTTAAATTATTAAATAGATTTATAACTCTAAAAGCGCTAGTTATATACTATACTGCTTAAAAGTTATTAAATTCGCTAAATGTATTTTATAGACCTAGGGGCATAGCGAAAAGATCAGAAAGTATTAAATTAATTAGCTATTTAAACGCCACCTAAATATAAAAACAAAGCCCTAAATAGCCCTTAAAGCTGCTAAGGCTATAATGGACTTACTAGCTTAAATTCTAAAGGTTTTTAAGTATTATAAAGCCATTCGCCAGAAGCACCAAATTCTACTATGCTATATTGCAAATATAGACAAATATAGACTCTGGGAGGGCAAGTCTCTTTATAGAAAGGTTATAAGGTCTTTATTAACAAAGGCAGGCCTACAGCAGCATTTAGACGCTATTAATTAGGTAACTATTTTGGAGACTTTCCTAGCAAATGGCTATTACCTTACACCTGCTATTATTTTTACAGGTAACTTATTGCAAAGGCAGTAGTTTAAAGCCGATTTTCCTTATTAAAAGTATGCAACTAGTACAAATAGCTAGACTGCTAGCTAAATAGCCTTCTAGTAGCTTAAAGAGATCTATTTGCTAAAAACCAAACTAAAAGATCCCAGGCAGTAAAAAGTCCTATTTTTAAATACCTATACTTCCTATATAAACAGGACCTTTATATATAAAGCTTAGTCTTACAAGGTAGAATTAATCTATCTACCTGCCTACAGATCCCACATTTCTCAACCGGCTAACATAGGCGTTTTTTTGAGTTTAAAACGCTATTTTTGTAAAAAGATAGCACCTTACATATACTTACTAGCTTCAGCGCCTGTTTATAAATACAGATTTTTAGCAGCATACGCAAAAGCATGCAAAAAAGCTATACAACCCGAGATAATCAAAGCTGCATTTAGAAAGTCTAGGATCTAGCTATTTAACTAAAAACGACCGCTTAAAAATAAGAAAATGGTTAACGTAAGCTATAAACCTACTACTCCAAAAGAGCCCTTATAGTTAGACGAAAGGAAGCGCAAATAAAATATACCAAAAGACTCGCAAGATTTTCAGCATCAATTCGCTAGCCTAAAGTCTCCTTTTACAAGATTTACCGGTACTATAATAGCTCTCGTACAAAAAGCAGGCAAAAAGATTAATATTCTAGCTTCAGAATTAGCCCAGGCACAGCAGCAGATTAACAAACTAAAGGCTCAAAAGGAAGCCCTAGAGCCAAAGGCCCAGAAACGTGTAAAAAAAGACCCTTAAAAGACCTTTTATAATATAAAAGAAATTCATCGGGCGCAAATTGCAGCAGAGGACTACAAACAGGCCCACGAAGCTAGTTTTTCGTAAAAAGCGCATGAGATTTCAGAGGCTACTTTCCAAAGTATGCTAAATGAATAGCGTATAGAGTAAATTAAATAAATCAATTAGGTTGCTAAGAAAATGCGTTTTTTCTAACTGCCAGTAGGCTTTATTAAGGCTTTTGGATGTGGCCCATTAGGGGGGGGTGGCCCATTAGGTAATCAAGGACTCTAAATCTCATCTAATTTAGCTTGTTTTTTACCCAGCCAAGATCTAGATAATGTTTAACTTTTAAGATATACGTAGAACATGCTGAGTTATCCGGACCACGCGTGGAGTGCGGCTAGCTCTTAGCGTTGGTCAAACCCGTTATCTTAGTCGACCCGCTCCTCGCTAGCACCAGACACCGCATATCGGTATTGCCCAAAGTGAAGCGGGATTTCTACCTACTGTAAACCGAGCTACCGGAAACCGTATATTGAAGCGATACATTGAACAATAGCCTTTAGACCCCGAGGACGGTATACACCGGACAACTTGACCAGTTAGGCTTCGATGAGTTATACTTACACCTGCTGCCAATCAAGCCGATCACAATGTATTTACCGCCTAGAATGGCAGAGCAGGTGACCTTGTATAGTGAACTTGAATATGACCACAGAAACTTTTGAGGGGCAAAACGGCAAATGTGTTTCTTAGCTAGCTAGGGCGCCTTCTCTGTGGCTTTAATGGCCTTAATACCATTTCGGAGAGATCGACTATGTCCGACTCTGAACCCTCCCGGTTGTATGTTGCTGATTCATGCCCTTTGTTACTATCCGATGCCCTTCGTAAGTAGTACTCGCCTGCGGTTGTCCATTTCCATGTGGAACCTTGAAACCTTGACTACACTTCGAGGGTCAAGGCTCGATATTCGGCATATTACATTCCCATTTCGGTTCTAAAACCCGTACCAAGGCATGTATGCTTGCTCCCATATGGACTATCCCAATGGGATATCGCAGACGGGGAACATGCCAAGCTAACACCCTTGAATTCTCAATAGCCCACCTTCGAATCTCAACCATTACTGGTCTAGCGTATACAAAGATTTCCGAGAAATCTCCTCGCATATCATTCGTCAATTGTTGTTCTGCATTTATCGATACCATTCAACAAATTTGCTCTTGCCGCCGCTCCCCGCTCAACCCTGAATCTACTGTCAGAGCCGTAAACAGGCCGTGATCAGCGTGTAATTTACGCTGGAACAGTCGGTGTACTTTATACGTTTGCTTATCCGCCCCATGAGCGTCGGGCAATGTAAGGAAGAAAAAAAAAAAACTCAAGGTAAATGAGACATCAATTTTGAGCCCGGATTGTATGGACAATACGATCTGAAGAGCGCATGAAATTGGAAGACCGGGTCATTCCCGAAAGCCCGTGACTGGATTCCCTTGCTTGCAAATGCGTTAAGTTAGAGCACATTACTTATCAATCCGTCTCAATTCGATGTTGGGGAGTTTCTTTGCGTTCATACCGTACAGGTTGGCGCATGTAGGTTGGAATTAGTCTAATAGGAGTTGCTACAACAGCCACAATGGCTGGAATATAGTGATCCTTCAACTGATATATGTCTTCAAAGACCGCCAGCTTCCACGCCTATAATGTATCTAACACAGATTCGGTGATGTCAACGACTGGGATGCATGACCAGTAGGGTTTATCGATCTAACATTGCTGTAGCGGATGCGGTCCAACTGTAGCCATTCCAGCCTCTTTCCCCGGTCTGGTTAGTTTGTCCGAATAGCCTCGGTCTATGCCGTGCACGCTACTACACTAGCACCGTTAGACCGCTCAGGAATTAGGCATCCAAACTTTGTGCTGTGATAGTGGATTACCTTGGCACGCTCTTAGCTTGACACCAAAGCGTTTCTTCTTTATCTATACTGAGCCTAATAAGCGGGGGTCACTCAGGAACCGAAGACACATCTTCCCGCTCTTCCGCGTTTGTTGTGTATTGCCCGCCGGAGTTGTTTTCATGCGTTACGCTAGGCTTACTGGCTATGTAACTAGGATTTCCCTAGTGCAGGTGGTTACTCAGCTACGTCAAAGCTGATGGGCACGGGACAACCATAACCGAAGATATTGGTGGATATTGTTCTCGACCTCAAACTAAAACTGCGTAATAAAAAGTTCGAAGAATTTATGTGTTTGCCTAAATTGTGCATATAGGTTAATATTCCACGTGATAAATATTATTCTGTGAGAAGAAGACTCAGGTTCGATCATATTAGACATAAAGCAATTCTTTTATTGTAGTGTTTACTGATTTAGCATGCGCGACTTAAAGCCCCCTGATTCTTGTCAGCAAGTGTGGAGTAAGATACACTCTAACCTCTGACTATAAGTATCAACGGTATCCCCCAGGTCTTTAGACCGTTCAGTTTACCTTCTAATCATCCTGAATACAATACATAATGCCCATCATACGTATATGTCCCCACCTCTTCTGACAATTCTATATAATTATTTTGGGATATCTGCTCAGCTCTTCCTGTATTATAGGGCTCGCTGTTGATAATGCTTAGCGTGAAAGGGAGCCTAATAGGTATATACTTAGTAAGGACTAATGAAACGAAACCTAGGGTATTTTCTGTCAGTTCTAGCTCTGCTGAAACACTCCCATACAGGTTGACGAGCACTAACACCTCTTCTCCCTAAGAAATTTGCAGTGGGGGTAATGTTCAGGCTTCAATAGAGCTTACAAATATAGGTACGTTATCTTGCATATAATACTAAATAGTAAGGAGGAAGCCTCTAGTACCAGAGGTTTTGGGATTCAAACCTGAGATCCTAAGCATGAATCGCGAGCCACAGTGTTACGGCGTCAGTCCCTCGCCCTAGGAGAGCCGCATAGATAAAGAAATTGAAAGTGTATATATAGAGAGAAGTCTCAATGCTCTCATTTATCTTTTCCCCCTCAGTCTCTGGAAAGTAACGGATAGGTACAGACGAGAATGTGAAAATAATTATTCGCAAATCAAAAATGAAATATTTCAACTCCCTTACTATACAAATACAATAACCTGGTCAGTGAAGAGCGAGAAATCTTCTTTGAAAATGATATCCCAATACTAGTACCACAATAGCTTCGTACGCCCATTCATGTATATAGCTGTATTCCTCAATAATGGTTATTGATAGTTTCGGTAATACAATTAAAGCAAGGCTATTCAGCTCTTGCATATATAAGATATATTAGGGGAGACACTCAGTCTCCGATTCTGAATCCGGCGCTGCATACGTCTGACTTCCCCTTAGCCGGTATTTATACGATGTTGATGCCACTATGTTGCGCCACGTACTGGATGTTCATGGGCCCGGGGTTCAATAGTTTTATACACATCATTTTTGAAAGTCCCATATTGGCATTTAATTTGCTTTCGCGTCAGTCGTGCCGGGTGGTCTCTGTTGCTTTTCTGACCGTAAGTCACATGAGAAGGGCAGCGGCGGCTAGCGAGACCCGTATACACAAACGACAACTACCGTCGCGATGACGGCACCATCCCGTTGAGTAGCCACTAGGAGCATGTTCTCCGGCCGGGCTCCCGTGATGGACGGTTGTAGGTGGAGCCAGTGGACAATTTCGTCTGATAAGGGGGCTAGGAAGCCGATGGAAGAGGTAGCCGGGTCATCGTTGAAAAAGATGCTGCAGCGATGGCAAGCACTCGGCTAATGTGGAAGTATCTCCGATGCGGGAGATGACAATCGAGTTGACCGTAGAAGAGAGTAAAGTATCCGTCTCATATAAGTAGTGAAGCTGCGAAAGCTACTTTTAGTTATATGATTTTGTCAGGTTTTGTTGGGTAATAGTAGGTAAGGGTCTCTAGTCTGTGGGGCGAACGTGGCATGAGGGATTGTGATTCTGAATGCCCAGACCGTCCAATCCTGGAGGCCTCAAGCTTCGTAAGCAGAATCGTGATGCTCGCTTCTTCAACATGCATGAGATACTACTTGAACGTTCGTAGTCTATAATTCTCATACAAGTTCTCGAGAAAAGAACTAACATCGGTCACGCATTGAAAACCGGAATAAAGAAGACAAGCTCGACGACTTGATGTATCCTCAATAATATCAACATGCTTTGAGAAGGGCTTTTATAAAATATACTACCACAGACTATGCTATCTTTAAGATAGACGAATAGTTACCCTGTTCATTCCCCCACATTACCAAAAACTGGATTCTAACTCAAGAGATACCCTAGTACTGTGTTAACAATTAAAAAAAGAAAAACTGGAAAGAAACTGGATTTTCAACTTGAATCATTCCTGGCTCGGAGGCTTGCCATGAGTCTCTGTACAAGTGCTGACGGACCTCCTAACCGAAGTCTAACCGGACGGCTCACATACGCAAGGTATGAATATTATTTGTTCTCAATACGAGGGTGACAGCGTCGATAATATAGGAACGCGCCTATATGTCAGGAGACTGCAGGGAGGAAAAGAAAAGATTACGTATAGCTACAGTTACAGGCATAGCTGTAGGAAAGGAAAAAGTATCATATCAACCCTTTGCCTGAAGATCAACTTTGAGCGCATATATGCGAAATCGCAGCTCTACGCCCCTTGCGAATAAAAAAACAGTAATTATCAACAGAAACTTATCAATTCTCGTGTATTATGTAAGGGGACATGTTCTCTCGTTATGTTCGGCGCCTTCTACTAGCGGCACCGATTAACTATTGTTGAAGAATCATCAACAAGCTGAACGCATCGAGCAAAGATAGTACCATATATGAGCGTAGTTAGAAAAAAATACAATAAGACATGCTGGCTAGGTACGAAGCATATGTCTTTCATAGTGTTGATGGAGCTCATACAGTGAAAGCTTCAGTAAGGGTCAAAGGCGAAGGGCGACGTTGTGTTCCTTGTCAATATAACTAGCTACGATGACTATATGGCGCTGGAGGCGGAGATTCATACGAAACGCCACCGCTTCCTGTGCCATTTGTACTAACATATTTCTCGATAATATACGTTTTCTAGCCCAATGACGTCTAGCCATTTTACGAGGATACCGTGAGCTAGTTACTGTTCATATGCTAAGCGAAACGAAAATCGAAATGTTGTAACTTTACCCTAAGTCATTATAAGAAGCACTTCAAGATTTATTAGTAGAGGATCTGTGAAAGTTCCCATAAAGCAAGCTGTTTGTAATTGAATTGTAACAAGCGGCTGAGGGTACCAAAGTATACAATAAAAAACTAAGCAATAGTAGAAAGCACTTTAGACCGGAGAACAATACTATTGTATCCGTTGTATTTACCAGTTTTGCGCCACCTGGCGGACGGGGACATCACATACTACGTCTTTGTTGATCGACACCTGTGTCCAGTACGATTGAGCTGTTGAAAACCCATCAACTTGTTCTTCAGCCCCCCCACTTGCACCATGCGACTATATCGTTAGGTTTAAATCCAGTAATTGCTTGTTTTATTCTGAATTGAAATAGTACCATAATCAACAGTCTTTTCCCTGGAGGCACCAATTCTCTAGCAACAACGCTTACACAGTTAGTCGGGTCAGAACCTAACGCTGTTTTCATAAAGAGAAAGATGTCATATTACAAACATCCCGACGTTGACACTCTGAAGGTGATAGCTGATAACTGGTGGAAAAAGTTAAGTTCAAGCTTGAAGGCCAACACGCCACACGATGCACAGGCATTAACGCGCTTAGTTTCAACGTCATCTTGGGCAGTTCAAGACCCATATTCCGAATGTGTTGCAAGATTCGTAAAATGGTATCGCCTGGGTCAAACACTCGATCTACAGAGGATGGATGACGAAAAGCTTCGAGGTGAGTTACAAAAGTATCTGGTCGACATAGATGAACTTTTTTTCTTCTCCGTCCTCACCAGATATGTAGATGGGAAATCAGGATCGCAACAGCTTGTTCGATTAATGGTTACGAGTGAATCGCCAAAGCGTGATTATTGTGGTGCATACAGCGTGGACAACAAAGGGCCTTGGATACGGTTACATCGGAAAGACCATCAAGGCAAACCGCGGGGTTTCGAGATGCTTCTACAAACTCTTGTTCACGAGTCGTGTCACGCTTATCTTGATATCTTCAGCGATAAGCAACATCGCAAATACAAAGACTGGGTTGCCGATTTCAAAGGTCATGGAGAAATGTTCTGGGTTCTGTTACGTTTCATCGCAAGAAGAATACATGTCTTCACCAAGTCGGAGAGATGGAAGAAGCAGTTGCAGTACATCGAGGAGGAATGTCGTGATACCACGAAAACAAGCGGCGAGCCTGGTTCGTGGGGAACACCTGAACGTACTCTCATGGGCGGCGTCCTGTACCAATAAATGTGTCTATGTGTTCTTCTGTATCTGGTCAATAGTCCATAATAATTACATATTGTTTCTATACATTCCGGCTTTAAAGGTGAATTGTGAACTGTAGTCCCACCTTCATCCCATAGGTTATCCTATCAATTTAGCGGCATATATAAAATACCTATATTTTACTGATACCAGTCTTCTAGTCTACAGCCAAGACCAAGGAGATCAAAATATCAAAACACAGGTTATGTTTAATACAGTAGCTTCTGTCACAGGCAGAAACAGGTGTGAAAAGAGGTCCTCGAGTTTTCCTCGATCTGACTTTTTTGATTTTGTTTAGTTACATTTGCAAGTTGATGTCAAAATGGTACCCAGCTACTGTTATGTCCCAGGTGTAGCAGCCGCATTGATCATAATGCTTAGAAGAGTGGTGACGTTGGGTGGTAATCATGCATGTTGGTTCTAAACGAGCTTCACAGGCTCTTGATAGCGGGCTTTCAATTTTCTATATAGTCTGACTAACTACAGAATAACCATTTGCTCAGCCACTATTCACGCTTTTCTTTTCGTCCCAAGAAGCCTTTGCTAATCATGATGATTTATACTGGAGAATGGGACTATGTTACTATTGAACAGGGCTTGGCTAGCAGTGTAGTGGCATATCTCCTATTTCAGTATCAGCCCTCTTCTCATATCCTTGCTATAGAAGCTGGCCCAGATGCTAGCGACTATGAAGATATTCTTCATTTCAGCTCGCTCGACTTTATTGGAGGCTAATCTGACTGTGGTTACAAGACTATGCCGCAAAAACATCACTATGGGAGAGTAATTTATGCTCCGAGCCAGGATTAGAAGTGTTACAGACTCATAGGAGGCAAAGAGATTGTATGTATATAGGCGTAGGGCGTAGATAGCCGTATACTTGAGGCCTTCGCGCAACAACATATGCCATATTATACCCCTACCTGTATAGCCGGTCCACGACAAGAAGCGAGTCTGCTACTAACGGCTGCCAGCTCCTTAACCATCACGACGTTGTAAGCACACTTGAAAACTTTAATTCAATCGTTCTAGGTGGTTGGTTTCGTGGTTCTCAAGCTAACGTCGGCAGCCAGGCGTCAGAGTTAGCTTATAACGTTCAGGATTAGTGTTAGAGCTTTGAAATACATTTTTTAAGTATTCTTCAAGGTGAGTGAGAGGTGGTACGATGCCAATAACGTTAAGCAGCATGGCTGGGGAGGCACAGTGTAGATCGAATCGCCTGCCTCAACCAACCGCATTTATCCTCATTTGGCAATTACCGACCAATCCTCGATTGAGGCCGGCATCAACAGACTCCTAGGAAATGACATAAATGCGGGTAATAATCTAAAATCAGTGAAATCGAATGAGAACAAGTTCGAATACACCCGCCAGATCATGCCCCTATCGTCAGAAGTGGAAGGCGGCGACACAATGCTCCACAAGCCGTTGGTTGTATATAAAGTAATATATATAATATTATTTAACTTTATGCGCTAACTAGACATAGCCTAACTTTGAAATTTATATAGTAATTTTTATTATTTAATTTTAGATTTAATAGCGTTTTTTATATATTTTTATGATTTTTATTAAAAAGATATTAAATAGTTTATATAATAGATTTCAACGTAATACAGGGCAGAGGGTGGCCTACTTGATTAGGTGGTTAGGTTAATTAGGAGATGCGTTTATTATTTTTACTTTATATTTTAATTATATTTATAATCTTAGTTTTTTAACTTATATTCTTTTTAGTTTTAGCTTTATATTTTAAAACCTATATTTTAATTATTAATTTTTTTTCTAGTTTTTTAAAATAGATTTTAAAAATTTTAAGTTTATTTTTATTTACTTTTTTTATTAACTTAGATATTTTTAAAATATACTTCCCAACATTTATTTATAATCTCTTTATTATTAAATTTTATTATATTAATATTCTTTTTATTTAACGCATCTCTTAATTAACCTAGCCACCTAATTAAGTTAGTCACCCCTCGGTCTTATACTATTTTAATAACTTAATATATTTAATAGATATAGCTTACTTAAAGAATTAAACCGGCGTTTTCTCGCAGCGCTTAATTTAATAGTATTAAAAGCGTTATTTTTTCTATTCTAATTCTAATAGGATTTTTTACAAAGTTTTCTTTAATAATATGCCTTTTAGTTAATCTTTAATACGTTTTTTAAATAATCTCTAAAGCACTCCTTTCAGCTAACTTATATTAGTATAATATATATATTTAAATAGTTATGCCCAAGATAGTTATAAATATTTAAGGCCGTTTTATTATATACCCCTTAGCTAATTTAGTTTATATCGTTTAGCTACCTTAGTTTTAGCCTCTACCCGGTATCTATACCTTTAGTTAAGCGTACCTTATAACTTTTTACTATCGTATAATAACTTTTAGTCTTTAAAGCGCTCATTTCCTTTTATTTTTTTTACTCTCGTTTTGTAACAAATAAAATATACTATTATAAACTTTTTGAATTAATATTTATACACTTTATTTTAATATATACTTTTTTTATAAGTAATTAATTAATATATTATAATATTATAAAATTGTTTACCTTAAATAAATATTAAAATAGTTTATATATTTAAATATATATTTAATAAGTATTTATATTAAGTGCTGCCTAA
>NPFG01000226.1:0-61464 GCA_002288965.1 Xylaria sp. MSU_SB201401 | reverse complement strand
ACGTATTATTTACTTTACTTTTTAATTACTTTAAAATAACATCTTTAATTTAGTAGTATATTTTATTAAATAATAATTTATCAAATTTAATTAATATATATATAACGCATCTCCTAATTGACCTGGCCACTCAATTGAGTTAGTCCACCCCCCGGTCTTATACTATTTTCAATAACTTGATATATAAATAACTTTACGGATATTATAACTATAATGAAATAATTAGAACTATTAAAATTGTAACTAAATAAGAAATTCAGTAGTATTTTTGTTTATTTTATAGCTATTTTATTAAGCGAGTTATGAAGTAATATACTAAAGAGGTGTTAAGTAAGGATTATTTTAGTGCTTACTTTAGCATATTACTTAATAACTCGCGTAATAAAATAGTTAAAAATATAAGGCTTATATATTTAAATTCCTTGTTAAGTTATAAATCTAATAGTATAATTTATTATTTTATAGCTGTAATATTTGTAAAGTTATTTAAAAGTCACGTGAGAAAGTGTAGGGGAGAATTTGTATGGACTGGGAGAGTGACCAACTCAATTGGGTGGCCAGGTCAATTAGGAGATACGTTATATATTTTTTTTAAAAAAAATTATACAAGAAATTGCCTTTATAATACTAATTAGCTTTTTTATTTTTAGCTATTTTACCCGATTTTATATGGGGTTTTGACTATATTAAGCTAATGTGGCCCGTGAGGGTATGGCCCGTAGCCCCTGCATTTTATTTGAGTGTGGTAGGATGTGGGCTACCTCCAGAAAATCCGCTTCTTCAATTAGTTCCCCATCGTCGTCACGATCGATACCTTGCTCATCCCGTCTCATCGCTTCGTAGTGATCAAACTTTCGCGATATCACACAGCGATAACGGTCACGGACAAGACAGCCCCTCCTAAGAACTGACAATCGGGCCGTGGTTCCAACGTACTGTTGCCCACCGCGACCTTGCGCTTCTTGGACTGCGGAATCCAAGGCCGGAGAGTGATACGGTATTAGCAATCAAACTGGAACAACACATTAGTTGCAGTAGGGCAGCCTTACTAGGCAGAAAAAGGTTGTCAAAGAGGTAGTCGGCAAACTCAAAGAATTTAGGCCGAACATTCTCAAAGCTAATAGGTTTGTTTCCATCGAGTTGAAGATCGGCGGCTTTGAAGAAAGCACGACAGAAGTGATCTTTTGAATCATCTGAGATCGAATAACGGTATGTCGACCGAATGAGCTCGTGGCGACTGAAGCCGTCAATGCCAAAGTGATCGCAAATAGTGTTCAATCTAGCGGCGGCATGGGCTCGTTGCTCGTCGCTTAACTTAGGTGGTGGTGTATGAAGCCTTCAAGGCTTCGACTTCAGAGGAACGCCGCTCGTTTGCAACGAGAACAGGAACCTATCCAGCAAGTGATTAAGAGTGACCGCAAGTATATATATTTGTAGAAGTAAGTGTTGCTCACATATTAATAGGAAACAACTTGAATTACAACAAAATTCACCTAGTTGCTGATTGTTAGGCCAGGTGCTGGTGGTTGAAAATATAGCCTGTGAGTGGTATAGATTGATTGGTAACAAGGGCGTGGTGCGCACATGTATTGGCCTCGAGCGGTGCTCAGCCTGGTGGGCAAGGCCCTTAGCAAAAGCCTTTAAGTACAGTGTAATTCACACCTGTCCCGACACAGTACCGTATAGTTTCGATATTTTGACCGCTTGGCGGGTCCACTTTTAACACAGACTAAACCCCTTTAAGAGACATAAAAGAGGGGTTAGTAAGTCATGTGATATGCCTTGGCAACTAGTTGAGAGACTATTCAACCAGTTTGGCATGACCTTAAAGAGGCTTTATATCATCTATTTAAAAAAAACAAGAGCTAAAAATCAACCGGTAACTAGGTCTTAGTTTCAAACCCACGCTTATTCACTCTTTAAACAATATTACGCAACCGATTTACACCCGTTATTCAGCTTCGCAACTAAGTAGTTGCTAAGGCATATCACATGACTTACTAACCCCTCTTTTATATCTCTTAAAGGGGTTTAGTCGGTGTTAAAAGTGGACCCGCCAAGCGGTCAAAATGTTCTGCCTCTTGCCGAATCCCGCTTGTCTAAGCCTTTAGCCTCTTTGGGAGTAGGTAGTACATTAGATGAATGCTGATTAATCGATAAGAAATTTAGATTATTTAATCACTTACTTAAGCTAGGCACCATCACTTAGTGAGTTACAAGTGTCGTTAGGTTTCCATCTCGCTGCGCCTTGTTCCCAGCTAGCTTCATACACGCACTATAATCTTGAGGCATATTGGTCGTGTAAACGCCCTCTCCAGAGTGCTTGTTCTCGCTCACATTGTGACATGCGCACAGCGGGTAATGTTGATGCCGGCCCGCCGGGCCCGCCGAGGCCTCAGGCTGTCTTCAACAAGGCTAGAGACTCATTCGTCGCCACACTATCCGACGGCGACAGGGTACGGTTTCAAGACCTGTGCAGATCCAGTTCGCCTGAGAACATCTTGCAGGGCCTAAAGAACTTCAACACTTTATCAAGGCATCGGAATACCCTCCTGACTAAGATATCCGCGTTTTCAGATGGACTTAAGCCTTATTTCCGCATTGTTGATCTTGTTGTGTCGTCGCATCCCGAGTGGGCAGCAATTGCCTGGGGAGCTCTCAACCTCATACTACAAGTATGTCTATTGGGTCGATCTGTGCGCCTCCCCGTGCCACAATATCTGACTACTATGGTAGCTCGCCGCGAATTATACGAGTTTCTTTGACAAGCTGCTGAGCCTCCTGGGTGAGATTAGTGAGTGCCTGCCTCAATATGCAGAGCTGCTCACGCTGCTGCAAGAAGGCGATGTCCCATCGGATCGCTTCAAAGTCTCTATATCATGCTTTTACGAGGATTTGTTCCTGTTTTACCGCTCGGTAGCCGATGTCTTCACGAGAAAAAGTGGAAGTAAGCGCTTCATTCTCGTAGATGGGTGTCGTCGCGGGCTAACCGACAGCCAGAAATCAAACGAACACCCCAGGTCATCAATGAACTGATATGGCAACCATTCGAAGTCAAATTTCGCCATGCGCTGGAGAGAATGAAAAACCACCAGAGCATTGCCGAGAGTGAGCTGAAATTGCTACAGTTTCAATGTACCGTGCGAATATATCGAGCTACGGCTAAGCATACAACCGAAATCGGACAGTTGCGAGATGAGCTCAGAGACAGTCGAACCAAGAGCGAAAGTGTAAATGAGGCAATGTTGCATCTCGACAAAGCTTTCAAGGGGGAAGTTAGCCTCATAAGAGAGGACCTAGCTCGACGTCAGGCTGCAGCAGATCAGTGTCTCAATGTCCCAGGTTAGCTCGTTTTCGGTGATGCTACTCAAACAGGTCCTAGCTGCTGATAACTTACTGAAAGGACTATCGAACCGTGATTTCCTCAAGTTCATTGATCCACCCGCTTTCGTTGAGGAGTACGATCGCATGAAATGGCTTCGCGATCAAGGCACAGGTGGCTGGTTATTCCGTGACGAAAAATACGTCCAGTGGCGCCAGGAAGGGCAACACGAATATGCAATTTTATGGGTAAAAGGTCCGAAGTAGACCCTACAACTCCGCGGGAAAGCTCCTTCCTGACAGCCTTCGCAGGAAAACCTGGCTGCGGCAAATCGGTGCTTGCAGCCATGGTCACAAGTGATATCGCTGAGTCCAGCGGGACGCCTGCATCAGATGGTGCCCGTGTAGCATATTTCTTCTTCACCACATCGATGCCAGGCATGAGCTCTCTGACAGGCGCAGCCAGGGCCCTGCTTGCACAGCTCTTTGATCACAATCCGGAGAACGAAACACTCCGCAAAACTCTTAGCTACGCTATGACTAATACCCAGGGTCAGCAAATAGCGTACTCCAGACTAATAACCGACCTTTTAAAGCTTGCCGTTCGATGTCACCCTTGCGTCCATATCGTCATCGACGGGTTGGATGAATGTAGCGCAAAAGATGAGGAAAAAGAGAAGTTCTTATGTGACCTCTATGATGCAATCTCTGAGACTAATGCGAAATTGATTATTTTCAGCCGTCCCAGCGTCCTGAGCTTAACTCGATTTGCAACTAAAAAATTTGTCCCTTCTCTTGATATCGCTGCCGAACTGAGCAGTGATGATATTCGAAAATATTGCAGGTCTCGCCTTGGAAACCTGGTTACTGAGAATATGCTCCCCGTGAGCACTTCCGGCAACATCGATGGACTTGTTGAAAACATGGCCATAGGCGCCAATGGAATGTTCCTGTGGGCGCGGCTTATGTTTGTCTACCTCCGCTCTCCCACTATTGCTCCGCCGCATATTGCACCTTATGTCCGGCTTCGCCACATTCAAACTGTCTACTACCCTGAGAGTCTTGATCAAATGTATTGCCGAATTCTTAATTTGATTGGTGACTCTGATACCTACCAGCGCGGGGTTGCTCGACAAGTCTTCATGTGGTTGATATTTGGGAAGAGTGACTGTCTGGAAGCTCTGGGCTTACACGATATACTGGCCACATCATACCATATATCTCTTAATGGTTCCGCCCCAAGCAGTATATTACCGCGTGAGCCATTGGCAGCTTCCTTTTCAGCATTCGACGAGACTATAGTCTTGGCGTGTTCGAGCTTGGTCGAACGCTGGAACTCTCCGTACGGAACTCAATACTACCGATTCATTCATAGCTCGGCCGTAGACTTCTTCATGAGTCGCTTTCATTCGCCAACTGTACGTGGATCTAACGGCTTACAACCTTTTACTCGCGAATTTTTCTTTATGTGCCCGGGGGAAAGTGAGATGGAACTGACGACATCGTGTGTTCAATATCTTCTGGTGTATATTCCCCGAAAGCCTTTGTCCGGAAGCATATCTCAGTCTCCAGATCCGGGCATCGTGACGAATACGTATCCGTTCCTGAGGTATGCCAGCTTGTTCTGGAGTACTCACCTCAGGGGGGCGAAGATCCAATGTGATCATGATTCAGTAAGAAATCGTGCGATATGCATGCTACACGAACTGGACAGATTTTTGAATGATAACCTGCTAATGCTATGTTGGATTGAGGCGGTTTATCTTTTTTCAAAAGATCGGGCTATGAATAATAGTATCTTCTGCATAGAGGCATGGGTGCGTTGGGGAGAACAAAAGCAGATTCATACAGGCATCGAAGGCATCGATGAGCTCACAGATGACATGAGACAATTAGTTTGTGACCTTCGGGGACTCGAAGACGGCTGGGCTAAGACGTTGCTGCTTGGGCCTGAGAATATCTGGGGTGATGTCACTGCATTTTGCAAGAGCCGATTCTGGAAGAAGACCGATGCTGTTGACGTTGAATCATTAGCTCCAAAAGCACCGATGGGTTGGTTACAAAGCCAGAAGCCTCTAACAACAGTGTCTGCGAGCGATAGTAAGGCCTCCAGCCTTGCAACCTTAAGTGTGTGGCCATCTAGGCAAGTTGCATTAATAGCATGAAGCCTTGACTTACAGACTGACGATTGTAGTGACTTTGAAGGCAGTTGGTCGCGCGCATGCGTTACGGGGGATATATCAACCCTCATTTCCGCGCACGTCGGTTGGGTAGCACGGTACCAGTATTGGGATATTACAAACGACCAAGCAGAGCCAGTAGTTGATTTCATCTTCCAACTGGACGCTGCAGACGTCCTAGTCCATCTTCAGTACTTTATTCGAATCATCGGTGCACACAAAGGGGTCCTCAATCATTCACCTTATTGGCATGAAGGAGAATGGGAACTCACATTTCCCACGAGCATCAATAGCGGGCAGCTCAACATGCTCGTTATCCTTCGTACCCTCTATAACATAGAGCTGCCAGAATCGACGTCCGGAATACCAAAATACTCATCAAGCATAGTTCCTATTTCTCACATTCGCAGCTTGAAATCAATATGGACTAAGACTCGTCCTCCCTCTAGCGGACCGATTTACCTAATAAACAGACCCCTCCCTTACACCTATGCCTTAGAGTTCAGCGGAGCTACCAGATACCTGATCTACTATGATACGAGAGACATGAAAATCAAACCGCGGGATGTAGTCGAGATCGCTTCCACACTTGCAGTCTTCAATATAACCGAGACACAAAGAGGCTCAGGCGTAAACGCATTCTCAGTGGAGCTCCTAGGAGAACTACACCACCGGTTCTTCAACGGTTGGAGATTTCACCCAAGTCTACCAATTCTAGCTGTCCACAAGTCCGACGGTAGCATATTTCTATGGCACTTTCACGCTAGCAAAGTAGCGGAAGACAACGAATCTGGCGAACCCTCAGCAACGTCTACTATTTTCACCAGGGAAGACCATAATATGACAATTGAAAGCATGAGCTTCTCCGACTGTGGTACGCAGCTCATTGTCAAGTGGCACGAGGATCCTCTGGTAAAGGTCATCTCAATAGAGAAATGGATCTCGACTACTTCGGTCAGCCCAAGAGCTGCCGCAAGCTCATCCAGCTCATTAGCTCTGGCTATGTCAAGGAAGTCATGCGGTGAATTAGGTCGTATCCCGCTTTACAGCGCAAGCTTAATTCAGTCCGGCACAATTCACCTGCATCATGATGACCAAGAACAACCAGCTTTTGACATCTTGCAGGTTTCCAACTCCGAGAATGGTAGCTCTAGTGTTAGCCTAAAGCGCTCACATCTAGACAAATCGGAGGGCATTGATCAGCCAATTCTCTCCCTGCCAGATGTCGACGCCAGCAGACACCTTGCTGTGACTGTTCAGCCACGCTGGATAAAAGATGAGAGAATACGTCTCATCTTAAATAAAGCTTCTCGTCCGTGGTATCGGTTTTCACAGCCTACGGATCTGCATTTCCCGGCAGTCGCTAGCAAGGACCAAAGGGCACTGAAGAGGTCAGATCCGAGTACGGAATCAACCCTAGACAAGCCCATTGTTCTAGACGCAGAAGAACCGATTTCACACAATATTTCTCACAAGAAGATTAAACTTGGACCCTAAGAATAATCATGGGTGAAGCGGCAATTAATGTGTAAATCACGGCCACCACTGGACATCATCACGGTCTCCCTACCGGTCATCGTCAAGCAGTCAGTACCGTTAAACATCCTTGCCCTTGCAAATGACCTACGACGGAACGAGGGGTTAGCGTACCAGTGTCGCGGAGGAGCATATCGCAGTAGCATTATCTAAGAGTAGATAGATGCGTAAAACGTTCAGCTCGTCTAAGGCGCTGTAAAGAGATAATAATGAGCCTATTTTAGGACTCAGTTAACGAAGAGAGAATCGATCAGCCCTGTATTTCGATCAACTGTCGACAGGCGCAGATATTGAGTCTGATTTAGCAGTTGGCATGCTAATCCGCGCGAGGCAGATTACGGTGTAACGGCGTGTGCAAAAGAGTATATATAGGGTGCTGCTTTTACACTAATAATACTGCTCTATTGACTAAACACGTCCAAGCTAAAGAGAATTAGTTACAAGTAAGCGGTAGAAATCTTGCAGAAGGCCTTAATGGCTAACAACTGGTCACTCAAAAATAAATCCCTTGGTTCTAGTCGGGACACTTCTAGTCCGCAGCTTCCGGCCCGTCTGCTCGTGTACTATGGCAGACGGAATATCAGCGGGATAAGGCCAGGGTCCTTAATCAGTGCTTCCGCAAACCCTCTTTTTAGCAGGACCTGACGGCTACGGATAAATGAAGATGGATGTATTATATTCCTGAAGTATCGAGATTATTACACGAGTTTACTATCGCGCCTTGGTTGCCCGAGGGTGCAGGGCCAGAAGGCGCTGGATGTGATAGAAAGACCCTACCACCGAAGCGTCTCAAGCCCCACACAACTAGACAGCCAATTAAAAGACACAACTTACCGTGGATAGTATATACTACCCTGACAATCATTTATGCCTTTCTTGCTTAGTAAGGCCTGCTAACCTCAAGGCAGACAGATTATTTCGAATCGATCTTGTCATATTGGAGCGCCTATCATTCTTAAAAGCGAACCTCGTTGAGCTACTCCTAGAAACGGCTAATCGACAAGGTGATTGTCTTGTCCCCGGCCTAATGGCACACCAGTTTGTATCCAGAGCTTTAGCACTACTTCTAGAGCATACGACATTGTCTTGTGATTTCTTTCCTAGGGTTAAGTTTTCCACGTTCTATAACAAGGGCTGGAGATCAGGGCTTGGAAGGTGGCTTCAGATTTACAATAATCTTCCATGGCCTGCCTAAGTCCTTGAAAATCTATTGGATCGCTTCTGGCCCTGCAGGCTGACTTGGGTCTACATACAAATGCCCTCGGAGCCTGTAACCTCCGGCGTCTGCCAATATGTCTCATGTAAGAGAAGCTGAATAGCTTCGTTTCAATAGCCTTGAGGCATGCGTAATACAAGGGCGTACACTGAAGGTGTAGCGATGATGCATGCGACAGACAGTGCACAGGTGTTCAGCGCGTGTAGCACGTTCTTTATTGAACCCTTTGGCATGTCTCCGCATCTTAACTGCAAAGCCTCAGTTAGCATTATAGTAATGACTATCGGCGTCTTATTTGTAATTGGCCAGGTTGTACTGTTCGTTATAGTGTCCGTTACAGTCTGGAGTGCCGCTACTGGGTATGATACGAATTCAATTTCTGCATACGATATACGTAAGTCTAGAATTCCTTCGTCCCGAGGGACTCGGGTCGACTTATAACGTGTTAACTCGTCCAAGATTTGAACATGGTTGAGCTTGGTTTGAATAAGCCCATGGTTGACTCAGAATCTGCCGAGGCGTACAACCCTAGTATTAACGTGCTAATAAATCAATGAGAGTAATTTAAACGATACATACTGTTCCGATACTGAAGCTTAGCATATATGACCATAGGATCTGGAAAACGCGGGGTCCTGTCCGCTCCCTTGTAGCTCAGTTAGATTGCCAACTAGGTTAGGCCACAACAACACCAGTTCAATGCACCCCGAGCCGCCTCATCCGGTTCTTGTGACCGAACTATGGACTATGTACCTAGGGCTATAGGCAACGGACCCGAAGGGTAGCGGTCCCGAAGGGTGCCCTCGTAACGTACGTACGCTGCCACCTGCAGCCGAGCCGAATATAGCGCGGATAGCGTTGCCCTTTTGAAAGGTACACCAAAAAAATAAGGGTCACACATAGAAAAGCCTTGTAGCTATAAATATCCAAAAGGCAACAGCATGTCCAATTCTGACATGCTATCTAAAAGGCTAATTACTTCCGAAAGTCTTACTGTTATACTAGGTAACGTAAACCCTCCCCGAGGCGCTAAGGTAGCTTAGGTAGTAACAAAGTTAATACGGTATACCTTTTTTTTTTAGCTCCTCGGCATATAAAAATAGGCAGAGCTAGGTCTGCAGTAGTATTCACTCTAAATCTGCGGTATTCGGCCCGCTCCCAGGCGAGTCCCAGCTGGTTAGGGTACGTACTTGACTGTATGTCAAACCAACTCTAACCTCTATGCCTACCTTAGGGCGCCAGGGGGGCGTAGGAAAAGCGTTATATACAGTCTGTTATATTCTCATATAATATGTGGCCCAATTGGTTGACACTTACCTTCAATTTCCAATATGCTATTAGATTTTAATCATGTTCAAAGTCTAATAGTATTTTGGTTTAAAAATGATTTTATTTCGAAATGCTGTTTATTTTTCAACATGATTCCAACATAGTCTCAAACATCATAGGTAATAACCCCCCTTAGCCATATAGACCTAGCCATAGATAGACCTTACCTAGCCATAGACCTTAGCCATAGACCTTAGTCATAGCCCACATATAGACCTAGCCTAGCCATACAGACCTTCGAATACACCAAGGATTATCGCTGCACCCAATCTAATCGCAGCCAACGCAGCTAACGCACCCTATGGGCTTAGAAAAAGTAGCAGAATCGCTTTGCAGTTTAGACCTTTAGCGGAAGGTCTTAAAGCCTTTGTTAAATAGCTTAGGTCAGGCGCTTAGCAGCTAATTGAGTATGTAATCCTTATATACTAAATATGCTTGTCATTTAACATGAGTTTCTATTTGAAAATGGGATCTCAAGTAAAAGATACCTCGAGAATAAAAAGAAATTATATATAAAAGCGTTGTATCTATTACCTTCCGCAGTAGCTAGCGTCGGGGCCGGCTGTGAGACTTTTAGCAACCTTAAACCCTTGCTGCAATTACTTTCCTATCCCCCGGTGGCGCCCTAAGGTACCTACCTAGCCTTCGCAGCCCTTACACAACCCCTCGCAGCCTTTGCAGCCTTTGCAGCCTTCGTAGCCCTCGTAACCTTTGCAACCTGTGCAACCTTTGTAATCTTTACAGCCTCCGTGCCTTTTAAAGCCTTTACAACCTTTGCACAGCCCTTTATAGCCTTTATATGGCTAAATAATTAAATAATAAATATAATAGCTATAGTAGTATAAGTATAGTTACTTACTAAGGTAGGTAGTTAATATCTAGTTTGTATACAGTATAGTAAAAGTATTGGCCAAGTGGCATAATTATAGATGGAACCACTTGACTACCGCAGACCTAGCTCTGCCCATAAAAATATTGGAATGATCCGGGACCCTGGTGTGGTTTGCCAAGCGGTGAAAACACTTGTTCCGATCATCTACACACACTCAATATGCCCAGTACTATACGCCTTGTTATTAGCTCTGATGAGCTAAGCGACGAAGCAACGACTATCACGACCTTTTCCAACCCCATGTCTTTTATACGTCACGTTATGTGCCTAGCGGCGAGTTTACCCATCGCTTTCCTTAGCAAGTCGCTGGTCTTTAAGGCGACTGCTCTTCTATGCGCTATGACTACCTTCTACTCTTTCCCTATGACGCCAAAAACGGCTCAAGTCATTTGCACGCTCAGCTTTCTGCCAAGTACTACGTCATACTACATAAATGGAGGTATTCCCCAAAATCAGGAAGACAACGAAATATTCGGTGAGTCTCTCTCTCTTTCTCTACCCAAGTTGTTTTGTTAGATTCTAATCATCGATAGCTCTGCTCTTTATTCTTTCCTTCAGCAGCCAGAAATTGACTCCCGAGGAGAGCATGCAGACGCAACGTCCTAAGGACATTTTCCTTCGTTGCGTAGAGAAGAGTCTACTTTCACTAGTAAATTACTTCTATACAATTATCGTCACTGGCAACTCTCTCACATCGGGGCTTAAGCCAGGAGCATGCTTTTTCGTCTTTCTTTGGCCTTAGGTAGTTACGCCTTCTATAACTCTTTATCAATCGTGGTGGAGACAGAGAGACGACGCAAGCGTGTGATGATAGTTGTATGGCAGAAGATGGAGATGGAGGAAGGAACGATGTTTTCAATTACATCACTGGACGACCTGCAACTGCTAGAAGATAATTAGCTGTGAATAGCACATACGAGGAAGAGACTATGAATTGAAGAGAATCGCCCACTGTAACATCGGTGAGAGAATCTGTGCCGTCTTGTAATTCTTCTCCCTTTCATCATTGGCTTCTCTCACCTAGGAAATATCATTATCATCTATAAACTCTCGACATGTTCTATTACATTGCCAACCCCGAAGCCCTCGAAGCGGGATTTGGCATGATTCCCCAATGTTCACCTCTTCCCCGTTCTCAGCATAATTATTCCAAGGGCTCCGTACGCCCTAACAGGTCTATTAGAACCAGAAAGCAATTACTAACCAGAAATCTACTGTAGTGGGCCTGGCAGCCTACGTGACCATCCGGTTCTTCAGCGGTAATGTATTTGAACCTACGCATGCGCTGGTATCATTTGTTGTCCCTTATGCTGTGAAAGCAGCACTGAAGGCTTGTGCCGACTGGTTCGCGGAGGTGACCTAGGAACCCCGCCAAAGACTCGCCCGAGGTAGATGATTCTCAGGGCAGGCTTTCTCTGATAGAGATTGCCTGGTAAATGCCATTGTTGAGCACCCCGAAATCTGGTGAAATTGTGCGGTGGTCGTCCTCAATCCCGTGGGCCCAGGCGACAATTTTCGACAACCCCAGCATCCTCACCTTGGTCCAGCTGGGGACCCCACCTGACCTATTAATTATGCTTCCCTTACCGGAAGCACTAGGGAGACGAACATCCTCTCAGTCTACTATCAACAGGCCACGACCCAATCGTCTCGAATATCTCTGACTCCGTTATTACGCAACACCAATCACCCCACCTGGCCTATTATGGTCCCTGCGTCGGAAGCACTCAAGTCGAGAAACAATTTGCTAGCGTGGTATGATGAGGCGTTAGGTTGGCCGCCTCAAATAGCTCCGACACTGCCATTACGAAGCATCTAATGTCCCACCTGACCTATCATGGTCCGTTTCTGAGAGAAGCCTCAGATCGATCACTTCGAATTTCTTTAACACTTCTGATCATAGAATGAGCCGTGGCAGTAATCGTGCTGTAGGTGCTTAACTATAATAGTATGCGGAGTCCTGCTGACACTGGGAACAAGCAAGATGTGGTAGCCCTAACGAGCGGTTTCTCCATCACTCTTACCTTCCAGGGCTGACTGGCTTTCTTCGCTACTCCTGTCCATCTTCTGCGGCATTTTGGAGTACATAACGATTCTTGATCCACGGTCGCAAACTTGTTCCTTGCAAAGAAGCTCTGCTGTCTTCTGGTGTTTCCTGCAGTAGACACTACCACTCACTGGTCATCACCCTCTGAATTTACATTCGGGTGATCTCTTCCACTTTACTACCGGAAGACATGAGCCCGTGTTGCTTCCACGCCAGGTCAACTTTGATCCAGCATGTCATACTTCGAAGAAAAATCATCTAGATCGGGTGGATCACACACTCTACCGCTCTGCTGGGCTACACACCATTTACAGCGCGTTCTTGCGTGGAACATATTACGGAGACGGGCTCGAATTATTTTGGGCAGTGGATGAGATACTGAAGGCTATCGTCCTTGTTGCAATGCGATCTCCAAATAGCAACTATGAATCTGTGGGCATAGCCCTTGCGATGTTGTGTCGTCGAGGTTAGGATAGTCTTGGAGCACTCGCACATTGTTGGAAAAGTTGGTTTCTATGGAAAGGATCATCTTCTATCGCCATGCGGGAGTTCTTGAGCGAGGTCTTTATCAATACTTGGCATACAACGTTATATTCCACATATGTTACAGATTTCGAGGATATAAGTGAGGTTCTGGTTCATGACGGCCGTTTAGGTCAAGATCAGCTTACTGCTGCAACAAGGTTAGATTAGTCTGAAGTAATGAAAAGTCTTGATCCTTTCCTTTATCTTGTCTATTCTGACAAAAGAGAATTTGTTCTGTAATTTAACTAGATGTAACGCCTAACGCTTGCCTACATGCATTACGTCCTTCCCAGCGGGTTCAAAGCATATAATAGAAATTGAAAGTAACATTTCTGCGTAATTCTTCTTTACGGCCTGAGATCCGATTATATTGGGGCCCTCGAGGATGGAGCGTTTTAGTATTATATCCTCATTTCAAAGGCGCCCAACCCATGGCGATACGAATGACTTGGCATATTAATCCGATAGAAAGGGTCTCGGTTTAGTACATGTTAACCCTGACAGAGCCTGTCTATTCGGAAGAGGAAGGTTAATAACCTCGTGACTGTTATCTTTGTGGCGACTGCCTCGCTAAGATGTATTACTTTTCTCTAGGGCGCTAAACATATAAAGTTCTTCTGAACTACGATATGCCTATCCGAGGTAGATGACGCGCACACTTAAATCGTAATTATGCCTGTGCGTTTCATATATTCTATGTGTTGTAAGTATATAATATAGCTAGAATTTCAACACCAAAATAATAGGAGAAACACAGACTTATCATTCCAAAGGCATTAGATTTACATCACGTAAGAATATATTCTATTGATTTCTCGTAGGGTTTCCAAGGTATATGGTAAAAGAAAGATTCTAACCAAGTGACAGTTCAATTGAGCCACCAGGTACAGTAGATCCAGACTTTGGCCTTTATCCTGGGTCTGTTGCCCTAAATGTATGAAACTAGCATCGGATGTGCAAATGAATGTAATAGATCTAGTGGTGACAGACAGCGATTACACCTCCATGAAAAGATGTCCGCGTAGCGGGCATTAACACGCCCAGCAAAGATTGGCAGTATGCGGGCTTTGCACAGAGAAGAAGCGAGGACGTCCCATCTAGCACATAAATCCAAAAAAATCGACTGTGATTCACACATGAGACCCGAATACGCCGAGTATATCCATAGGATACTTATATTCCTTCACGACGAAACCAATATTAAGAGTGTAGAGCGCAAGGTGCCTTACAACTCAATCTTACAGTTGAATGATACACGAGCAATTGCACAGAACTCAGAATTCCTAAACTTAGGATGGGGAACCGAGTCGTCTCACAGTAGTCTTAACCTGTGTCTCTGCCTAGACGAAAAAGTCCTATTAGAAGATTTCACAGGCCACCACCGGCTGTATTACCTGAGAGACGCAGGGTATAGGTTGGGCTACTTGGCTATTTTAGTCTTTATCGATTTAGCTTTAAAAACCCTGTGGTTATTAGTTTTTGTAGCATAATGTGGTTAGTTATTATAATGAACAGCGAGCTTATCAAGATGCGTAGGCTAGGAACTGGTGTTGTTAGAGGGATCCTTAATATAGCTGAGGATCTTTGTGTAAGAACAGGGCTAGCTAGATACTTGTGTATATACTAAAGATAAACTGAAAAGGGAGCTTGAGAAGCATCTACTTGTTGGTTACGATACTGGAACACGAGAGACGGGACTAGGATAGGGATATCCAGTCACCCCCGATGCGACATGGCACAGAAAGGAAACGGACTATAAGAAATGACGGGCGTAGTTTATACGGGTGATCCATCGACAAAGTTGTACGCCATCATGTTGAAGAAAGCCTATGTTAACATACGATAGCTGATACGGAATCTAAACAAATAATCGGAGTTGTATATAACCGAGGTAGGCTAGAGCGGCATCGCTCCTTTAGGATTACTTACATATACACATACACATATGGCAAGACTTTATTATTACGCAACTATTGGATGTGTATTCACTTAACACCATGAGGATGGACTGCAGTGCCCTCGGAATCACCCGAAGGGTGTGAAGGTGCGTTGGACTCTTTAGCCATATACGCTAACATGACCTTTTCCGATCAATCTAGCACATGAGTCTTCCTCGCTTTAGTCCAAAGACGTCCCTAATTGGTTTCAATAGCTAATAGTTTACAGTTATTCCCTCCAATCTTTAAACGTTTGCATATAGTAGTACAACTCCTCCTCTAAAGCTTTCACTCACGCCTCCTTTATACCTCCCGTGCTCACACTGATGAAATCTCATAAGGAACACACACAGGTAACTTGGACGGGGTGCTAGTATAGCCCCTTGCCAGCTGCGTGGCGGAAATCACTGCGCGGTACTGATCCGTTCTGTGGTCGTAGGCTTATACAGCCTTCCCAAGCAATTGCAGTGATAGCTACATGCTTGTGAACCTTTAAAAGGTCTTACCATGTAGCCATAAGGGGTCCCCTAATAAGTAGGATGGGAATTTATCACAATCAATAGATTCCGAGAGTGTGTGAAAAGATTTCTACACACTGCATGCTCAGTCCTTCAGAACTAGGGAAATAAAAAATCTCCTTTCCTTTTTTAGTTTACGAAAAGATACGCATTATGCACAAATTGAAATCTGCCTTATAGTGTACCTGCAGTTGTAATAATCTAACAATCATATATTTTCCTTCTACGTCTTGTTGACCACTTAGTCTTTACTGAGCAGCAACTCTTTGTACAAGCGACGAGGCATCCCTTACACGACCCGTGTAACAACAACGAAGCCTTAAACAATCACGAGCCGTTGGTGTTCTCTGATTACCATTAGGACGCTGTCCGTGCACCTTCCCCGTACCAGACAGCATCTACAATATATTCTTGAGAGCACTGATTATACATATCAATCGCGGATGCTGGATCAAGTCGCATGGCAACGAGAGCTGAGAAGTATGTTACACTGACCATAGGCATCTTTACGTTATTCTCTAACCCGGCATTGACCGGTGACCGACAGTAGCATCGGGCAGTACGCTTGAAGGGTAGGTAGAACGAGTTTAAGTACTACAACTGGGATTAGTGGCCTCAACTAGACAGCCAATAGCGCAACAGGATAACCTCATGCCAAAACTCTTTGCAATTCAATATATACCATTTATCGAAGGAACCGCAATATACAATATTCAGTCTTGAAATAACGTCTATGAGCACACATTATCCAGTGACCTCCAAAATCCACACATGCCCGCACACACCGTCGCACTCATTTAACACCCCCCTGACGACGTAAATCCGGCGAGCCTCTAACGTCTAGTTTCCGATAATATCCAACAGGCCCTGCAACAACTCAGACAGGTCATCGAGACTGGCACCGTCATCCGCCTCTCCCGCTCCAGCATCAGATCCAGTGCCAGCGCCGTCACCATCAGCATTGCCATTGCCATTGCCCGCTTGATTGTTGCCGTTTCCACCTCGGCCCTTCCCGTTTCCATTTCCATTTCCATTTCCATTTCCGCGTCCGTCCCCGTTTCCGGTGTCACTCCCATTGCCAGTTGAAGGTGTATCTGTTGCGCCGGGACCAACCAGAACCGTGGAAGATGGGAAGAAGCTGTATGTAGAAATAGTATCCGTTGCCGCGCTAGTTCCCGCCGCAGCAGTCGTCGAAGCGTCCTCAGAGGCCGCCGCGGTACTAGTAGCGGCGGGTGAATCCGTCGCAGTCGCGACCTGCGAGGTATTGCCAACACTCGTGGAGGCACCGCCGCCTAAGTAGACAGTGGTAGAAGGGCCATAGCTGAAAGTAGGAATCGTGGCCGTGTTCTGTCTCTTTTGCACTCCATGCTGCTGATGTTGCGGGATAGCGCTGGCCGATACCACACCCGCGAAGACGGAGAGGGAGGAGATAAGAATTGAGGCGAGCATGGTGAACGATGTGGATTTTCCCGTGATTTGCGGGGGAATGGTATAATAATGAGGTAGCGTAAGAAACCGGGTTGTGTAAGACACGGCAATTCGGCCAGCCGAGGAAGAAATAGAGTATAGAGAGTGAGTGAATGAAGAGGTAAATGAAGGATCCGAAAAAGGAACGGCAGGAGGCGAGCTATGCGCCGCTGTGAAGATCGAAACGCAACACCTGGGCGAAGTGAAATATTAGAAAGCAGAACCAAGAAAGCAAGAAACGAAGAACAAGAAAAATGTATGATCTACGACTGCGCAGTCATGCGTGCGATGGGGTCCCAGCTGTACTTAAAAAGATTCGAGGGCCACGAACCGGGGAACAAGAAACGGAGACGGGAGATTTAGGTTAGGGGCAGGGGTGGAATACTACTCTACTCTACTAGTAGTGGTATACCTAATGCTTCTTGTAAGTCTGATCTCATTATGATGCCGGGTTTTATCATCTAGCGCAGGGTCAAAACATGGTTACAGGACAAGCGAGGCAGGCTACCTATCGCTTGTGGGCTTGTGGTGTAAACTTCAAGACAAGAACCAACTAGGAGAGTTGTAACATAGTATTGCTATTGCGTATGTGTACTCGGCCCCGGATCAATACTCAGTCTGTAAACATGGCCAAAGGAGCGTCGTGAACATGAAACTGCGCTTGTGTCGGGAGCCCCTGGCTAGGCGCTTGGCGGGCTTCACTTCTGGGTTTCGGCTGGGGACGCCGGCGCTTGGCGGCGCTTGGCTGCTCGGAAGAGGCTTGTTGACGACCACAGAGTGAGCCCATTCATCTTAGGTAATTATGATTACCCGAATTGGTCGAACAGATCGTCTGGGCCTATCGTCAATCGCTATATTGGGGGCTGGCGGGTAATTGCATCAGGACATGGGGGTAAACAGATTAACGGATGGACTAGGGAAGATCATGAACGTTTGACCCCGGCTTCATCTTAGCGAAGGTCACATCAAAATTCCTGCGAAATATGATCTTGTAAATCTGATTCATATGATTTCTATATGCGATTCTAAAGACATGCCATCCCTATCTCAGTCAAGAAGGGGATCGCATTTAACATCGTCTATCTCTAAGCTCTAAGCTCTATGTGCAGTGAATTTACTCCTCTCTCGCAATCTCTTCCCAAAATGGAAAAATATATAGGGCAACGGCATGAGCGCCAATGTTATAAACGCAAGCACACTCGACGCCCACTGATAGCCCGCCGCCTGATACAACTGCCTCCCGAACAGCGGAAACGCAGCTAAAACCTTGTGTGTCAGCAATCATACCCATCTTCAAGCAGACTACAGAACCAAAAAAAAAATCTCGAGATCGGGTATGCTAAAAGACTTACCTGCAAAAGTACAGCGAAGAAAGCTATTAGCAGCAAGAGCCGACGCAGCATACAACGGGTACGTATCAACTATCACCATAACAGGTTAGTCATGCATCTCGTCTCGCAAGGCCGAAGCGACCAGGACACATCCTCCACGTACCAAGAAACGTGAAAATGCCATTAAACACCAAAAGCGTCCCACAGCCAAAAATACCCGAGCCAATAATAGGCAAAATCCAATGCGACAGCGACGTCCACGCAAACCAAAACAACCCAATCGGCACAATGACAGCCCCCAGAATCGAACTCGCAAGTCTGAATTCCGGCTCCGGGACGCCATGATTCCGCTTCACCAGGCGGCGATGCACGCTGTGCCAGACCGGATTAGTCGCGGCGCCGAGCAGCATCCCCACGAAGATGCCGAGGAAACTGAGGCCGACCTGCCAGAGGTTGAAGCCGTATGTATTCCCGAAGACCAGGGGAAAAGCGCCGAAGAAGAGGTATATCACGCCTAGTACGACTGCTGAGAGCAGGGAGAGCAGGAGACACATGGACTCGAAGATGAGGAGCTGGAAAGGCCGCATGAGTGAGAGGGCGATTGTGCGGGGGATTGATTTGGTGGATTTCTCTACTGCGATTACGCGAGGATTTAGTCAGTAATAATTCATCTCGGAAGGACTGGGAAAGACGAATGCAGAAACCTCGGAAACCTGCGTCATCTCTCGTCAGACGCGAGGACGTGGGGACTTACTGGGTGCTTTCCACCTCTCATCCCCAGTCTCCTTGCGCATGCGACGAGCCTTCTCGCGTAGTCTGATCGGATCTATAACCCTTGTCAGCACGTCTACCATCTATATCCGATGCAGCGGCATTACTAACGGTACGTCTCGGGCGCAAAAAAGAATATCAACACCAGCAGGGCAAAGGCCCAGATAATCAACACCTAACAGCCGCTTTACGTAAGCCCATGACCATGGTAACACAGAAAACGGGGGATTGGTCAGGGGTGAGATAGGTAAGCATACATAGTACGTCCATCGCCAATTCGTGTAGTAGTTGACTATTGCGGCCTAGGTCAATATTTGATGATGTCGATAGTGTTTTTAAAGCATAGGGAGGGTCTTCACTTACTAAATCCGCCTATTAAAGGACCAAGACTGGGACCTTCAAGATAGATAATGTTAGTTTCGAAGCGCTTCAGATGCGTGCCGAATTCAAGCCTTACCGATGAAGGGGCTGAGCGATATGATTGTCATGGGTGATTGTATCTGGTCCCGTCGAAACACATCGCTAACTGTGCCACCGGCAACGCTAAGAAATGCACTCCCGACGAATCCGTCAATGAAGCGTGTCTGTCATCAGTCAGTCAGCTAGGAAGCATCGCTTACGTGGGAATACCCGTAAGAACCATAAGCCCCTGTAAAGCAGTTGTCCAATCCCCCCTTTGTAACCTCAGCAATGTCAGAAAGACGTACCGTCACTATAGTAGCCGTATTACGCGCAACAGCAGACGGGATAAGCCAAACGACAAACATCGTCCAAGATATCAGATAAATAGGCCGGCGGCCATAGAATTCGCTCAGCGGACCTAGAAACAGGGGTCCAAGAGCAACTGCTCACAGTTTCAGTCAGTAACAGTAACAATAGCAATAACAAGGCCGACAAAAGCAAGACAGATACTCTAGCATCAAGAACAGTTGAGAACGGCTGAACGTACTTCCAAGAACAAATGTTGAAAGTCCCAACGTAGCGACGATATCAGACTGGTGAAACTCGGGATTCATCTGGGCGTACGTAGCCGTGTATATCGAGCTCGTACACGTCCTTATGGTGTTAAGTCAGCATTCAGTATTTGCACCCCCATGGAATGAGATGCATGAGACAGATATCGAAGACTCACACGCAAAAGCTCCCTGCTCCAACAACGCAGACAAGCAACCACTTGCGAGCAATATTCACTGAGACACGAATCAGAACTACATACACGTTGATCGACGGGTGATGCTTTTGAGATCAACCTACTACTCCGCGGACACATGGGGTCGTCATCGCCGTCAAACGAGACTTCAAAGGGGTCTCCATCGTCGTCCTTGTCTGAAATGTCTGCACAACCGTGTCCATTTTGCGAGCGTGTCGGGCCGAGTTCAATCGTTTCGTCTGAATGCGACTCGAGTTCCTCCCTGCTAGCCGACATCGTCGCTCGATCATCCTCGCTCTTGACGTCAGAGTCCATGGTTTCCATGTGTGTCATTGGTAAGCTAACATTCAATCATCTACTTGTCGGAAATTTCTTGTGTTCAGGGCGGAGGTGATGAAAAAAGACGAGAGAGAACACCGTGCACTTTTGTACAGCAAATAAGAATCAATTTGGAGGCAGTAACCGATATCGCATTCAGGAAGCTACACTTCTATCCATAGAATTTAAGCATGGTTTATCGTACAGTCGTTGGAGACAAGCGCGGTTAGTAATTATACTCGCTTCGCGTCGGCGGTCTACCGCAAGTCCTAGCGAGTTATCACCGAATAATTTCATTGCTCTTTACAAACCCGTCCTAATCCCGATGACTTATGACCGACACATCTTTCCCAAAACTCTTTTCGGGTTACGGCAACTTATTAAGCGTAAACATCGAGCCCCTCAATTGACCCGGTGCTTGCCAGGGTCTTCCCGTGAGGACTGGATCCGTCAGCAAAAGCCGGGAGAATAGTACCAACCGTCTTACGAGGTTAGGGTCTGACTGTAACCCCGACGATCTCGTTAAGCGTTTTGCTTCGGGATTACCTGAGCAGGCCAAGTCAACAATATCTAAGAAAAAAGGGCGGTTGTACGCTAGGGTGAATTGACAACAAATGCGGAGAAGCGCTTGTGACCGATTTATTCGTCCTTGTCCGCTAGCTTCCAGTAGCGCATAGAACCGGCGGGAAAGGCGATTTCGTTAGCAAAGGCCCTGTTTCATCGCATTCTCATCCACGAGGTCATCGATGAGTTCATCAACAACAAGTTCATCAATAGCGTTGATAACGGGCCGACGGGTAGGTTGTTCATCGACGAGCTCATGAGGAGGCATGGTGAGCATGGGAAGAGCTTGCGATTCTGCAATGCGGGGACTCAGGTTTGGCGTTACTCCGACGTGGACTCTATCCAGGACCTGTTTGAAGATCCTGTAATTGGGATAGCCTATGGTGTCTCGAACAGCAAACCACTATTCGTGGCAAACGTTAGTAACTAACGGTACCAAATCAAGGATTCTGATCTTGGGAGTGGGAGTGGAGACAAGATTCATTATCCACACGTTGATCTTCCTCAGGGGGGTATTGCTACATAGATAGCTGCCCATCCTGTTGATATCTCGTACTGTATATGAAGTCAGAACCCTCCGACAACGACTTACAATCTCTCTCCACCAGCCTCCCTGAAACTCCTGCTCGTCGAGGACTTCGTTCCAGGACTGAGCTACGTCGTAGGGTGGATTGCCAAAGACACCGCATCCCAGCGCACCCAGTACTAGCAACTCGTGCTGATTGTGTGCTGCAATTCGCAATGTTAGGCGCATTATTAACTTGACTGTGTCGTGGTCGCTGGGGCGACAGTAGACGTCCCGAGCAGGCTTGGAACCGTCGGGCGTTCCCACCATTGTGCGAAGAGGCGGGTCGCGAATCGCAGCTACGGTGATGACGCTCACGACGGGCAGCTGCGTGACAGGCGCCTTGGGGACGAGAAGCTCATGCCCGGTTTTCACAGAGGACCGTAGAATGAGAACGTCTCGGCTGTAAACGGCCTCGTCGTTCTCCCAGCCATCGGGGCCACGAGTCAGAGATAGGGGCAGGGAGCTTCGATACCATAGTTCTTCCTCGTCGCCGTATGTCCCAAACTTGCCATCACCGCCGGGTTTCTTAGGGACCGTGCAGTTCAATATGGCGACTCTTTGACTAAGGTCTGGCTGCTCTGACTCAGTCGACACAGCTGCAGGTTTAGCGAGACACTCGCCCAGGTCGATAGCCGCGTCCAAAGTGTCTTGATTTACGACCTTGACGTGGGTGCCGCACAGCTTAGGATCGGACGAGAGCGTGAACCGCGGGCAGTCAGCCGGATCAAGTACGGCGACCTGATCATAAGATAGCGCCTCGGAGTCGGAAGCTACGAGATGGGGCGAAAACACCAATATCCCAGGAAGGAGAGCCATGGTCTGCTGAGCGAGAACAGTGAGTCTAGCGTGACGACTATAATAGCCAGAGGGCGAATGTTGTTTAGTCGAAACCCGCATGACTGGGGGTTGTCCAGGTATAGATGGGACCGTGTCGGGAATTGATTCAATACAGATGGTGGTCTGAATTGAGAGAATTAAGTAGACTGTGACTCTCCAAGTTTTATTATTGATGAATGCAGTGTAACAAGCGTGTGTCTTTTTTTTATATGATGGTGATGAGGGTGGAAAGAAGTAGACGCGTAAGCAGACGCAGATCCAATACCTGGTTAACTTTGAACTGTATTCCAAGGCAAGACGAAAGTTACCCCTTGCCCTTGGCTCAGGTAGAAGCAACTACCGGCGTGTAAGTCACTGCCTTTCAGTTTTCAGTGCCTTCCATCCCAAGGTTTAGGTAGGCATGCACATAGAGCATCTACCGACACAACCGTATACTGGAAGGTACTACCCATACATGTCAGAGGTTGCACTCACCCTGTCTCGCCTGGATACGAATTACTCCGGGTAGGTGGTAGCCTGGAAGCATCATATGGGCATTTACACGCATCGCTTGCATTCACCATCGTGGTAACCGCCAGTTTTATGTCAGGGAATATCGGAGAAGGTCATGCACTATCCAGTGTACCTCATTACCTACCTAGCCTACTACTCAACATCTTCATGTGCCTGTATCTGTTATACCAGGACATAAAGTATCGCTTACACCTGAGATTCGGTTGGATGTCTGGAATTATTGGAATGATTATCACACACCCCTTTTCATACCTAGGTATGCTCTGAGGCTTAGTACCTACTAGGTGCAATATACGAAGTATGTACCTAAGTATGTATGTATCCATATCCATGCGTGTACCCCTCTTAAGTGCTTACCTATGTACATGCACACCTAGAACTCTGCTGATTGGCCAATGGACTTTGGCTAGCTCTGGACTCCGAAGTCGCAGCACCAGACAAAATTCACACGGCGCAAAAAGAGGCGGCGTGACACATAATCCACTATGGTGGTGATATGGTAAGACTGGGGTAGCGACGGTTCGACCAAAATATTCGAACGGCCACAAGAAGCTCGGCCATCATTCCGCCGCAATGCCAATATAGAAAACAAAACCTCTACTAAACTGACAGACCGACCGACTACGTACCTACTTGGGCAACCATAATTATCCATCCATCCTGTAGGTAGTGGGTAACGTATCACTTACACGCCGTCGTGTCTTGAATCTCACACCCACACTCACACACACACACCTACCCGCCCACACGCCTCTAGCTCTCCGGCAGGCTCCTCGCTTGCCATTGAAAAGCAAGCCATTGCCCGCTTGCGAGACCGCGCTTGCCTGGCCAGACAGCGCGGGCACCATGGCGCACGAGACCAACGGCTCGGCGGGGCCGACAAGGGTGAGCATTCTCGGTAGCGACGACATCATCGTCGAGCACGGCCTTTGGCGCACCTTCGTCACCGACGACCTCCTCGACAATCTCTCCTCCTCCACCTACGTCCTGATTACCGACTCCAATATCAACCCTCTCTACGTCCCCTCCTTCGAGTCTCAGTTCCGCGATGCCGTCGCCAGGCGCAATCGCCAGTCCCGCCTCCTCACCTACACCATCCCGCCAGGCGAGACTTCCAAGGGCCGCGAGACCAAAGCCGAGATCGAGGACTGGATGCTCTCCCGGCAATGCACTCGGGATACCGTCATCATTGCCCTCGGTGGCGGTGTCATTGGCGACATGATTGGTTACGTTGCTGCCACTTTCATGCGCGGCGTGCGCTTCGTCCAGGTGCCCACCACTCTGTTGTCCATGGTCGACTCCTCCATCGGCGGCAAGACGGCCATTGATACACCCATGGGCAAGAATCTGATCGGCTCCTTCTGGCAGCCCCGCCGCATCTACATCGACCTCGCCTTCCTCGAGACCCTGCCTGTGCGCGAGTTCATCAACGGCATGGCCGAGGTCGTTAAGACGGCTGCTATATGGGACGAGCAGGAATTCGCTTTCCTCGAGGAAAACGCCGCCACTATCCTAGACTCCTTCCGCGCCGTTAGCACTCCCGATGACCCTGGCGCTCGCCTGCGCCCCATCCGCTCTACTTTGAAGCGCATCGTACTGGGCTCTGCCCGTGTGAAAGCCGAGGTTGTATCCAAAGATGAGAAGGAAGGTGGCCTGCGGAACTTATTAAACTTCGGTCACTCCATCGGCCACGCCATTGAGGCCATCCTTACACCACAAGTCCTCCATGGCGAGTGTGTGGCTATCGGTATGGTCAAGGAAGCTGAGCTGGCCCGCTTCCTCGGCGTTTTGAAGCCTGGAGCTGTTGCCCGCCTGACTAAATGCATCGCGAGCTATGATTTACCCACGTCGCTTCAGGACAAGCGTATAGTGAAATTGACGGCAGGAAGACCCTGCCCTGTGGATGTTCTCCTGGAAAAGATGGCCGTCGACAAGAAGAACGAAGGAAAGAACAAGAAGATTGTGCTTCTTTCCGCCATTGGGCAAACGCATGAGCCCAAAGCTAGTGTGGTTCAAGATGGTGCTATCCGCATTGTGCTGTCCCCGGCCGTTCGCGTTACGCCTGGCGTTCCCAAAGATTTAAACGTGCAAGTAACACCCCCTGGGTCTAAGAGTATCTCAAATCGTGCCCTCGTCATGGCCGCCCTAGGAGAAGGTACCTGCCGTGTCAGGAACCTCCTTCATTCCGACGACACACAGTACATGCTGTCAGCCATTGCCCAACTGAATGGTGCTACCTATTCGTGGGAGGATGCTGGGGAGGTATTGGTTGTTACCGGAAAGGGTGGCAAGCTTGAAGCGAGCGAGGAATCTCTCTATCTTGGAAATGCCGGTACAGCGTCTCGCTTCTTGACGGGTGTCGTCGGCTTGTGCACTCCTGCCAAGACTAACTTGACTGTTTTGACCGGAAATGCTCGCATGAAAGTTAGACCTATCGGGCCTCTTGTAGACGCCCTCCGATCTAATGGTCTCAATGTCGAATACCTGGAAAAGACTGGCAGTTTGCCTGTACGGGTTGGTGCTGCTGGTGGCTTAGATGGTGGTGTTATTGAATTGGCTGCAACAATATCATCGCAGTATGTCTCGTCTCTGCTAATGTGTGCCCCCTACGCGAAACAACCAGTGACGCTTAAGCTGGTTGGTGGGAAACCCATATCTCAACTGTACATTGACATGACGATTGCCATGATGAAACAATTTGGCATTGATGTGACCAAGTCCCAAGACGAGCCGCATACATACCATATCCCACAAGGCGTGTATCAGAACCCTGCCGAGTATGTTGTGGAAAGCGATGCCAGTTCAGCAACGTACCCCCTGGCCATCGCCGCCATAACTGGAACCACATGTACCGTCCCCAACATCGGCACCAGCTCTCTACAAGGTGATGCTCGTTTCGCAGTCGACGTCTTGCGACCCATGGGATGCACTGTCGAACAAACAGCCACTTCAACCACGGTAACTGGCCCTGCTCCAGGCTCATTGACAGGTATCGAAGTTGATATGGAACCCATGACGGACGCCTTCCTCACTGCATCGGTACTAGCTGCCGTCGCCTCGGGAAAGACTACCATTACCGGCATTGCCAATCAGCGCGTGAAGGAATGCAACCGCATTGCTGCCATGAGAGAACAGTTAGCAAAATTCGGGGTCCAATGTGAGGAGCTTGAAGATGGCATCATTGTCTCAGGCAAAAAGTACCAAGATTTGACTGACCCCAAAGGGGGCATCTACTGTTACGACGATCACCGTGTTGCCATGAGCTTCAGTGTGCTATCTGTACTCTCACCACACCCTGTTGTTGTGCTTGAACGTGAATGCACCGCCAAGACGTGGCCAGGTTGGTGGGACGTCCTAGCGCAATCGTTCAAGGTCGAGTTGGCTGGCGACGATACGGAAGTACATGATCCTCGGGCATCTAAAGCTGACGATATAGGGCCATCCGTTTTCATCATTGGTATGCGTGGTGCGGGGAAGACCACTACAGGTGGTTGGATGGCAAAGATCCTCGGAAGACCATTCATCGACCTCGATGGAGAGCTCGAGAAACGAGCTGGCATGACGATCCCAGAAATAATTCGCCATAGTGGGCGAGGTTGGGAAGGTTTCCGGAAAGACGAGGTCGCGCTTCTAGCAGATGTCATGAAGAAACAAGGCCGGGGGCACGTCTTCTCGTGCGGTGGCGGCATCGTTGAAACTCCGGAGGCAAGAGAGTTGCTCATCGCTCATCATCGCAGCGGCGGTATAGTGCTTCTTGTCCATCGCGATCTCGAGCAGATGGTAGAATATCTGATGCGGGACAAATCCCGCCCTGCGTACACGGAAGAGATTAGAGGCGTGTACGAGAGGCGCAAGCCATTTTTCCAAGAATGCAGCAATTACGAGTACCACAGCCCTTACTTGGACCCGTCGGGTGGTCTTCTTGAGCCGCCCGCGGACTTGGTGCGTTTTGCATCGATCATCGGTGGGAAGAGCACTCACTTCGATGATGTGCAGAAGAAGAAGCCGTCATTCTTTGTCTCCTTGACGATGCCCAACGTGTCTTCAGGACTTGAAATCATACCGAGGGCTTGCGTTGGCTCCGATGCTGTTGAACTCCGAGTCGACCTACTGGAGAATTTATCACCGGAATCAGTGGGCAATCAAATCTCATTTCTCCGCTCCGCCACTAAATTACCCATCGTTTTCACGGTAAGGTCGAAGTCACAGGGTGGCCGGTTCACTTATGATTCAGAGGAGGAAATACTTCCTCTCTATAGGACGGCCATGCGTATTGGTGTAGAATACGTCGATCTCGAAATGGGTCTCTCTGATGCCACAATACGGTCAATTCTGGAGATGCGCGGGGGCTCCACGCGCGTCATTGCCTCCCATCATGATCCAGAAGGCAAGCTTTCCTGGAAGAATGGCGCTTGGCAAGCGTGGTACAACCGAGCGTTGGAATATGGTGATGTGATCAAGCTCGTTGGCGTAGCTAAGAAGATGGACGACAATTTCGCCCTTGCCAGCTTCAGGGACAGAATGTTCGCAGCACATGGCAAGCCGATCATTGCTCTCAACATGGGCACCACAGGTCAACTATCTCGGATACTAAACAATTTCCTCACGCCAGTGACACACCCTGATCTCCCCTTCAAAGCAGCGCCTGGCCAGCTCTCGGCGGCCGAGATCCGCCGGGGCTTGACGCTGGTCGGAGAATTGGAGAAGAAGAGATTTTACCTGTTTGGTAAGCCAATCCAACTATCACGGTCTCCGGCCTTGCACAACGCCCTGTTCCAACAAGCCGGTCTGCCGCATGAGTACTCTCTCTTCGAGACCGATGTTGCCAACGACGTGCGCGATCTGATCCGCTCGCCTGATTTCGGTGGCGCTTCGGTCACGATACCACTTAAACTCGACATCATGCCCTTGCTGGATGATATCTCAGATAGTGCCAAGGCGATCGGCGCTGCCAACACCATTATTCCGATACGGTCTGATGAAGGCAAGGTCCGTCTGCTTGGTGATAATACCGACTGGATAGGCATGGTGTACTCCTTGCGCACGGCCGGCCTCATGTTACCGGCTAACTCGGCAGACAAGACCTTCAGCGGTATGGTCGTAGGATCCGGCGGAACCACGAGAGCCGCCATTTACGCCCAGCACTCTCTGGGCTTCAGCCCCATCTACCTTGTAGCGCGGAACAAGAGCACGGTGGAAGGAATCATCTCGTCGTTCCCGCAAGATTACAACCTCGTATACGTGGAAGACGCGAGCCATGTCCGCCAACTGCCGAGCGTCATCATCAGTACTGTGCCCGCTGACAGACCCGTCGACGCGTCTATGCGAGAGCTGTTGGTGTCGGTGTTGAGACAGCCAAGGCAGACGGGGCGGAGTCGCATCTTCCTCGAGATGGCGTATAAGCCTAGGCATACTCCGCTCATGGGGCTTGCTGAGGACTCGGGCTGGATTACGATCCCGGGTCTTGAGGTGCTTACATCTCAGGGATATTACCAGGTAAGTGTCAATCTTGTCCCTTGTTTTTTTTTTACGTTCAATCCCCAAATTAGAAGGAGGATAAGAGAATGAAAACAGAGCCTAGTCACTCTTGAGCAAATTACTAACGAGTCTTTTTCTCGCAACAGTTCCAAATCTGGACAGGCATCACACCTCTCTTCTCAGATGCGCGGGCAGCTGTACTAGGCGAATGATCCTCTCACCTCTCGCCTCGGTAACCACTTACCCATTTGTGCTGGGCGTTCAACAGAAAATAACGAAAGAAGCACGAAAATCACGCGTTGGAAACGTTGGGAATTGGAAAAGGGAAAGAGAAACAGGATTTCATGTAGAAAAGAAAAGATAAATCAAGAGAAAAGCTTGTCTATACTTGAAATGTTCTATCTGTCTTAATGCATGCATGCCACCTCGAGCGTTTAGAGCTCGTGATTATGTTCATGTGCACGTTCATGTGTCCGTTCATGTTCAAGTGATGTTCGTGGAATCTACTCTGACGTTGTCGTCAGGCAGGTCCGAAGATGCGGCAAGGCAGGGCACATCCCGTCCCTGTAACAGACCACGGGGCATCAACTCACGACGCTGCGAAGACTATATCGACCTCGTCGTGCTACGGAAAGATCCGGCCTCACGCTCTGCTCCTACTATACCCAGACTCCCTGGTCTTAAGGTCAGTAACTACCAGATCGGCCGTTCCACTTCCTCCGGCCTCAACGAATCCGCATCTATGTCCGTCTGATACGGTTCTTCCATAGTACATCGTACATAGACACCCACGCGCTCTCTGAGTCCCGGGGGGTATTACACCAGTAGTAAGCAGGCATGGGCAGAACCTCTGCACACACAACTCGTCCACTTCATGAAGTAAGGTAGTTAGTTCCTCGCGAGATTGTGCGACCTCGTTCGTCATTCGTTGCCAGCGACAACATATAACTCGACTAACATGCATACGCACAGCATATGTGTACACTAAGCGAGCTGCGAGAAGCTCAAAACTAGTGAATTAGACGATGAATGAAAAATAATGTCCCTACTTACACATCTAGGTAAACTAGTCCTATGCCTACGAGAATAGAGGGCGGATGGTTGGTTAGGTAGTTAGGTATTTAGGCAGGTGAGTTGATAGAGCATAGCAGAAGGGGAAAAGAGGGTTACATCACATTACCTCGCATCGCGTCGCATACACCAGCACATACCTACATACCTACATAGGTACATCAAGCAAGGCATTACCTAGGTGCTTAATTGACTAGATGGAGACCTACCCTACGTACATACCTAGTACGCATACCTAGTACACACTACTGAAGCAGGAATTTGGTTAGTAGTAAGCATGACTTAATCAACGGATTGCCTATAGTATGTACATACATATACGCAGTAACTAGCTGTGCCAAAGTGACAGATCCGACATTACCAAACGGAATAGATCGATCGCCCCATTTCCAATCTCATTCCAGTGGTTAGTCCCACTCCCCGTCCCGGAGGTCTGAAAATTCCCAAGCGGACCTTTTCCCTGGGAGACTGCCGGGGGCAGGCCAGCCCAGCCTCATACGGCATGGCATATTTTATGTCACCAAGTACATCATCATCAACATCATTGGCATCATCATCATAACCAACCATCATCTACCCTACCCAGCCCTGCCCTGCCCAGACCAGACCCAGCTCAGACCCCGGAAACGGACTTTCGCTTCCGCGCATTCAGTCATTTCCCTCCCGCACTGTCCTCTCTAGGTAACTTAATTCTTGACCTCATTGCCGTGTTACCTAAGTACCTAGCTAATTACCTATTTGGTTCGTTACGTAGCTTTACGTATGTAGCTTTTTATCTTATCACACTTGAATCAGCGACGCAATCAATCACAACAATGATGCACATACCAGGACCTACATACCCAACCTAGCTGACCTACCTACACTCATTCAGGTACTCAACATCATCAGCCAAGGCGCCGATAGGGAAACCATCGCATCATACATATTTCGCACGAATAAGAAAAGAAAGAAAAGTCAATTTACAAGATACCTGCATACTTACGTATCACCGAGTTCTTGGAAATTCCATAGATATTTTTAGACAAAAATTGATTATGTCATTATGCATTCTTCCAATTCAATTCTAATTCTTCCACACTGCACCATTACTTCATCTAGCATCTGCGCAAGACGAACATGTAGGTAAAAAAAAAGCAATCCCACGCACGAGCCGCCAATGATCAGCTCCAATCATCTAGCTCAATTAAAAAAAAAAAACCAATCAATCGGCTTGTATCATCCAATCCCAACCTTTTTTTTTTATAAAAAAAAAAAAACAATCGTACACCAATAAGTACATAGTTCCAACTGCCTCATGCAAGCATCCAAGAAAGTAAGGGCCCGGCCATTTTTTGCGCCTATAAAAAAGCATTGGTGGTGGGGGCCGGCCCTGCCCGTCTATAGTTGGTTGGGTATACCTATCGTACAGTGTTTTTCTTCGTTCGTGCGTCTCTCTTTCTCGCTGTCGTAATGTAAAAAGGAAGAAAACAAACAAACAAACAAACAGGAATAGAAAGTCGTCCCATCGTCTATAGTGATTTTATAGTGTGTCATGATTCAATGAAGAAAAGAAAAGAAAGGAAAAAACCACTCGCCCAAAGTGTCCGATGCGCCTTTTGAAAGTGGAGGTAGTACATTCGGTAACAAGATCGAGAAACATACATTAAAGAGAGAGAGGGAATTGCATGCCAGTGCGAAGAAGCAAAAGAGTCTAGTCCCCATACATGCCGGGCTAGCTAGAAGATGGATAGAAACATCGAATACAACTCCACCGGCCATGACGTAAATAATTAGATTAAGAAAGGAAAGAAAAAAAAAAGAACAGTAACAGTAACCCAGAGGATGGATAATATGCAGGAAAATCTTGATTTGCGCATACCAGACCCTGCATCATGTTGTAACAGCATCGCCTCCACCGCATGTACATGCGTTCGTATGGAGAGAGACAGGAAGCGGGCCTCTATTGCGACAAGGGCGCCATTGCAGAGAGACAAGACTCGTGTAAGCAAGGTAGATGGGAAAGCTGGCAAGAGCTAGGGCACCAATTTCCCTTGTACACCCAAGAGCGCGGAAGAGGGGAGCAGGAGGGGGAGGCCTGCGACGAGACGGTGGCATGTCATGGGCTCATCAACAACGGTATGGCGTCAAGACGGGCAGCGGAAGGAGGGGAGCGGAAGCAAGGGAACGATGCGCAGCATGACGTAGGTGGTGCCTCGGGATGATGCACGGTCGACAGAGCGCCAACGTCATAGGCACGCGCATCGATGGGCCACGAGCCAATGAGCTGGCCTGGCCGACGCAAAAACCGGAGAGGGACGTCTCGGCAGTCGTCTCAGAGCGGTTTAGCGCTGCTTGTGGTTTGGGGGTACTCTGGTACGAGCTGCAGATACCAGCAGCAACAACGACCCCACCCTTCCGGACAGGCGCCAAACAAGGAACCCCCCCACAGGTCCCTGCATGAAGCTATTGATGCTTGGACCCTGATTTTTTGAGGGCTTTCCTTGTTGGGAATTCCCTCTTTCAGCGACTGGTCCGAGCGTCACTGCATCGCACGCCCTCGAATCTTCTACCACCATCGATGCAACTGCCCAAAACAATATCTGCGTGGAAATAACGCGACGTGGCCTGGCATAGCCGTGGCGTGTCGTGGCGTGGCGTGGCGTTAAGATGACGGCTGTCGTAGCATCGCAAAGACCGTACCGTAGTATCGCAACGGCAGGCCCGGTACTGCGCGAAGCCCTCTAGAATGGACACGTGGTGCGCAAACAAGTAGGTCATCCCTTGGTACTCTATACACCTCGTCGGCGGTGCTTGCCGGGCACCTCGACGTCTGGGTGACAAACGCGATAGTGTCTTGTAAGCGCGTCTGCCCGACTGAACAGCTTCTCTTCCGTACAGATGTTACATCGCATCTTCTGCTTCTTGGCGTTATGTATCGTGTCCTCGTGTCTCGTGAGATCGTAGGGCCGCGAGAAGATGGTATTGCATGGTTTGCCTGTGCTCGGGTTGATTCTGTCGCACCGGTGCGGCCCAGCCTGAGTGTTGGTCACGCTGTTGGCCGCTTGCCCCATCATGCTCGAGTTCCGAAGGTGATTCAGTGTGCTGGCTTGTCTGTGTCCTTCTCGTTTGTGCTTCTGAAGGAGCGCCGGCGTTTCAAAGCGAAGCGTACAGCCGTGGTAAGTACACGTATACGTGCCGCCATCAGCAGCTGTCCGGTCCGGCCTCTGCACGGGACCGCCCGTGCTGCCACCATCTGTGTTGCTTGTCTCTGCTGAACCCATGCGTGAAAATGCCGATGCAGACGGCGTCAGTGGTTGCTGGCGTGGCTGTTGCTGTTGCTGTTGCTGTGCTTGCTGCCGAGCCATGTATTGGTATTGAGGCGGAAGCTGAATATTGGTGGGCATCGAGAAGTCGAAGCCGTTCTGCACCGGCGTCGTAGATATTGATTGAAATGGTGAGGCCGATTGCTGCGAAGTCGCCCGACTCACATCTCCGCTTGTAGGGTGTTGGCCCATGCCATACGTATTGGTCTCCTGTGGAAATAGAGGAAAGTTGGATTCCGCGCCCGAGTCGTTGAATTCCAAGACTGCGTCTTTCGGAGAGATGGTGGCCGGTGTGCCCTGCTGCTGTGACTCCCGTGAGTGTCGCGCCATCTGTCGCTGTACTTGCTTCGCGGCCTCTTCGTTTTTCCTCCTTTCTCGAATCTGCTGGGCCGAGTCCAGTCGCACTCGGTTGGCACCCATCTTGCTAGGAAACTCGCTGACCGATGAAGCGTATGGCGAGCCCTGGAGGAATGGTGATTGATTGCCAGACTCGTTCGAGACGGGAGACTGGGCCGTGAGAAAGTGCTGGTTGTTCGCGGCTTGCATCGTTCGCGAGAATAGATCGCTGGGCGGCGACATAACCATGTGGGTTTCCGGGGGTGGAGATGCCGAAGTGATGGTGAAATTTGGGCTGTAGAGCTCATCACTGTAGACATCTGTCATCGTGCGATTCAGTTTGGGCGTGCTGATACCGCTCGCATAGGCTATATCATCGAGTGGGAAAAGTAAGCAATCATTGACGCTGTCAAAGTCTGAGTCGAGAGGGAATAGAACCGGATCGGGACCCATACCATTCTTAGGCTTCCTATGCTCGTCCTCGTTTTCGTGAATAGGCGGTGTCGCTGGTGAGTCACCCCCTATCGAACTCGCCACCGAGACTGGGCGCGATCTCGAGAGCAAACCAGATGCCGGCGTTTCGGGTGTGGGTACCAAGCCGTTTTGCCTCTGCTGTTGTGCGCCAGTCAGAGCTGGCAGTCCATCCGACCTGGTCATGTCCCCCATTACATTCTGACCGTTTATTCCTCCGCCGCCGTGGCCATTGCTGAAAGGACCTATCGCACCCGTGTAAAAGCTGTTCGGTATAGCCATGGTCTTCGCAAGGCCGTAAGTGTAGTGGTTCTCTCCAGCACCAGTGATTTCGTGCAAGCCATCCCCAACATTGTCATTCACGGCGATCTGAGGGTTCGAGGTATTCGCATTATATGGCGAGGTGGGAGGGTTGGATCCCACCGACGACAATGAAGAATCCCGCTGGTGGCCAAACTGCTGGGGATGTCTCGGAGTCTGCTGGCCTGGTAACATCCACGAATTTGAGGACATTGAATCTATACTCTGCTGACTGCTGGGAGTGGCGGGCCGCCCGTCGTGGTAGCGCTGTGTGGCGGCGAAGGCGGCGGCGGCAGTCGGGAGATTGTCGAGTGTTGTGGAGAAGGCAGCTGAGCTCGGGTCGCCAAAGGGTCCTTGGTGTTGTTGCCTTTGGAACTGTTGCGGTTGCTGTTGGTTATATTGTTGTAGATGAAGTTGATGTTGTTGATGTTGTTGAGGTTGTCCTCGAGGTTGATGTTGGTAGTAAGGAAAAGGATTATGCGCAAGCATCATAACGGGTTGTCTGATGATTAGATTTGTCAGGGTTATGCGGGGTGGGAGAAAGAATGGTGATGATGAGAAGGTGGCGAAGGAGTCTAGATATAGTACAATGTTTATCCGAATGAGGGATGGGTACTAAGACTGTACGACTCGCTCCGTATCTGCTCGAGCTACTGTAGGAGGTATATACTAGTCTGGGTATGTGTGTGTGATGGAGGGTGGGAGTTAGGTACTTGACGTAGGAGGAGGGCGGATATGTATGTATGTAGTACCTGTGTAAGTAACGTCCAATGTATACCCACGCATATGCCGTACAAGGGTGGACAGATGCGGGCCCCACAGATATATATACTACTAGGGCGACCTCCCTGGATGGTGTGCGCGTAGTGACCGGACGTTTTCTGGGTGGGCAGATGTAGATAGATACTGGTCGATATAGTTGTAGCTGGATAGAGAGTGTGGAGGTAACTCGGGTTTTGTTTTTTTTTGTCGAGATGGATGTTGACTCCTCCCTCAACTTTAATCTATCCGAAGCTAACCTTACAGGCCGCAATTATGCAAAAAGGTATATAAAAGAGACAAGGGTCTGCCGCCGTAGGTAATCACGAATTTTGGTATTAAAGAAACCCTAGGCAGACAATGGAAAGCATATTGGTCAGGTGGGAGTCAGCCAGTCCATGTCGGGCTCGGGGAGAGTCCGCCTTTCTTTGACAGCCATGCTAGTTCCTGGCTAGGTAAAGAACTTGTCGAGCCGCAGCAGTGCTTTCATAATTGGGGCAACTCGAAGACAAATACATGGTGCGTGTATCTCGGCAGTATCTCGTGCAAAGAAAGAAAGGCTGGATGACAAACTGCAGTGCACCTTTGCTAAGGAGGACCAAAGCCGATGGCAGTTAAGGTGCTGGGAGGGGAGGGGTGTGAGAAGTTCCTCGATCGAAAAAAGTGGCTCCTCTTTCGTCGCGGGAGTCTCTGATGACGTAGATCGGCAGGTCATATTCTCTTTTGGGTAAAGACCAATAGACGAGCTGTACCTTTCGCTACTACAGTACGGTGGATTACTCACACATCACCGCCAACAGAGATGTACTCGACGTAGCTACAGTACTAAGCAGGGGTTACCGCAGCTATACGTTATGCCTCTTTGGGTAGGCGATCTACAGGTACCTCGGCAAACAGCGCCATACAGCGCTAAACGAAGTATCTTCACGTTCCGCAGACAGACAGGCAGTGCATCTGCCAAGCAGGCTGGACTCGTAGCCCACAGTCGAATGCGAAAGTCTAGGCAGGCCGAGACCTCCAGTAGACAACAGCTCAATAAACTCTCCGCTCGGCTCATAATTGCTTTATAGACTCTACTTGTAATCCAATGCTTACCTATTCACTATACTAGGTATATATTATCAGGGCCAAGGGGAGAGTGACCTCGCTTTACGAAGGAAGTATCCAGGGTAGATGCAAGATGTAAGTGCATAGACGTATGTGGGTGGGATCAGGCCGGGTCAGTACCTCAGCATTGGGGAAGAATAAAAATAAAATAGCGAAGATGTATTGTAACCTTGATAATACCCACTATCTTGTCTTGTCTTGTCTTGCGCCCGGTAGGTAAATTTTTAGAATTCGGGCTTTACCTATACCTGCAACGGTTACTTGGTAGATAGATAGATGCAACCATGACATTAACCTAGCATTGCTACAGGGAACACAGGAAACATTAAACTAACACCTTAATTACAAACATCAATCTACAAAGGTCGGCTTTCGATGGTCGGAAATGCTCGGCTCCCCCAGTAAAAGTTTTCTGCGTATACACATGAGCTACGGCTTTGGCAATATCGCCGTAGTCCGACAGAAGGGGCCTCAAGTACAGTTAGTACTACTAGTAAGTTCTGGCCAATCATCTATTCCCGCGCTTATGCGCAAAGGGAAAAATACGGGCCGGGTCGCATTTCTCCGGGCTTCTGGATTCATCATATCTAAGTACAGGTAGGTTAGTGCCTTGTCATCGTCACTCATTATTGATATTATTGATCATTAATCATACGGCATTGACTCAACCTGCCCAACTGCTACAAGGTTAGGTTGAAATTTCCAATGTTCAATTAATTGCTTTAGTGATTGAGTGATTCACTCGAACTTGTTCGGCGGCCTGACTTTATTCCGCTGCTGCCTCTCCGCGGCCTGACGCATGGCCACGTGCGCTGCCCTGCTCGAAGGAGCGTCGGAGTTAGTTAGCATCTTGGTCAGCTACTTACTCCGAACCATTTCCTCGATCGAAAAAGTCTACCCGCTAAGAGAAAGCCCTACGATTACCTGAAAGTCTAGGCTTCCGGGGAAGAATTTACATAAAAAAGAATAAGCAGCTACGCTATACTAGTATGTAGTCTTGAAGTCTTAAAGCCGACGGAGCCCGATCCATTCTCGCCATGTTCGTAAACTAATGCGTTCTAACCTATCGGATGTACGGTGCCATGTGGTATTGTGACGATTTTTTATCCTTTCCAGCTCCAAATGATCGTCGCCTAGATCTCACTCACTATCGAGATGCGCTGTTTGCGGGGCTGACGTGGTGAGCCATGAGCTCTAGAGTACCTACAGGCTGGTACCGACTACGAATTGTCGCATGGCCATGGGCTCATCCACTGCATCACGATATTAACATGCCACCAAAAACAACCAGTTGATTGACTGACGCCTGTCGACACCGAAAACCCCCCCACATTACACACTTATTGAATGCACATATTGTAGAGGGCATCTGAATCGCTCTTCACGTCTCCTCGGTGTCTCGGCCTCAGCGTTCAATTGACGAGCGGCTTAGACGCGCCAGCAATTAAGGTTGTTAAAAGAGAGAAAAAAACTTTTTTTGTTGCTTATTAGAGTTAGCTAACCTACATAATAGTAGCTAACAGCGACGTTGCATTGAATTTCCCTGCCCATGATCGCTTGCTTGCGTGCATCTTGCAGCGGGATCCCCGACCGCTGTATCTAGATGTTCTAGCCGGGCGCCGCTTGACCACTCAACGGGCCGAGCACTGACAGTGTTAGATATTATTAGCGCCCACAGTCTCGGGACGCCGAGTCTTCGTGTCCCTCTCTCGGTTTCGCGACTTACTTACTCAATTGTCACCTTGAATCCCGTTCTATCATTTTTCCGCTCCCTCTGTGAATCCTCTCTGATCCTCTTCGTGTCTCCGATCCTTATGCCGTCAGTAAGTATACCGGGCGGCGACACCGGAGCCTTGGCTAACCAACTCTTCGCATTCGCGGACACACAGAGTTCGTTCGCTTAATGGACCTATATCGGTCCTAGACTGTTGCATAACACCTCGTGATGCGAGGCTTGTGACTGGAGAGAGAATTTCCTCGACGGCTCTCGTGAGATTGTAAGACACGACATTCAGTACGACGTTCAATAGAACAGCAGGTGGTCACGCACGAGGCAGCAACAAATTGACCAGCGCTGATACGTGTAGCCTTAGGTAAGACTCACAGGATCGATAACGGTGCCTATTTCCCATACGAGCGGTCTGGCCATGGGGGGTGAATTGACTATAGAATTTTTAAAGTGTAATCGTAGGTACACTACTCCACAGATGCACATCATTTGGTCTAGTCCTACCCGTCTTACCCCATCTGTCTTACATTACCTGGTGTACTGTAGTGCAAGGGCACTTACAGTTTTATTATTAGAATTTGGAGCCGGGCGCCGCGGGTTGAAGTACTGGAGTAGAGAAAGGGCTGAAAGCCCGAGTAAGAGCTGCAAAAGCCGAGGAATCTGAGCTCCGGTCCTAACTCCAGCTGATGAGAGAGAGAGAGAACACTCGCTCCGATCGGAGATTTACCCGCATGTGCATCTCAACAGCGATAGTTTTGTTCGGTCAGCATTCCCAAGCAAACGCCGAAGTGTCCGAACCCGGTCGCAAAGATGATTCTGATTGACCATTCATTGCTGAAGCATTACTCATGGGGACTCATACCATAACGCACGTAGGTTACTAATGATGATGAATATGATGATACATACAAAATAGTTGCTCGAGTTGATGACCAGCTGAAAATATCACAGCGTACCTCATACACGCCATGCTCCCGAAGCTCACCTGAAAGAAAGACCATGAACCACTCTTATCCAGCTTGTCATCCTTGGCTAATACATTACCTGCGCATACCGCATGATGTGTCTCTGCCACGTGTGAGAATGTCCAATCTAATCTACGTGTTCTATGCATCGTACAGCTGTAAAGGCCAAACCAAACGCCACTCCCGCCGCCCTACAAGGGGATAAACGAGCCTAGACTTGCCGCTAAAGCGGACTCAGTACTGACAAGCTGTCAGACGAGCCGCACTTCCGCGGGAGCCATGAGACCCAGGGATCTGGATCGCGCATCTAGAAATTTTTGCAAAAGCAAAAGGAACAAAACAGTTGTGGAACACGAGTAAGTAGCCAAGTACCTGTCTGAGAAAAAGATATTGCCGCTCTGCCGCTCTCTTGCCGCGCGGCGCCCTCCTATTTCCCACTCTCCCACACATGCTTGTTTCTTGCCAAGGTGTGGCTGTGCGCCTTTTCTCTCTGTATACTTACACCTACACTCCACTGTACTGCACCTTCACAGATGGCAGGTTACCAATCAACCCCCGCTGTAAAGCTCTTAGAAACAAACAGTTTCAAAAAAAGACACTCGGCGCATCCCATCCATCGGCCAGACCGGCACCGGAGAACCGGTAGCTTCGGATTTGCCCTGATGTTCAGTGTCACTGTAGACTCAACAAATTCAACAAAAAAAGTTTCTGTGGCTTTCGAGATGTTACGAGACACCGGTAGAACGGTAGAGTCGGTTAAAAGCGCGCCCAATGATATTACATGCACACCGGGTGTAAGTATATAGTGTAGTGTACTGTTGGGCCGAGGCAGCAGTATTAGTTGTAGTAGAGGCCGCCCAAGCTACCTAATGATGAGTCAACCCGCAGTTAGTCATCACCAAGTCTCGTGACCTGTCTACAGCCTGCGCCGTCTCTCTGACTTCCTTTCTTCTTACAAGTTCAATTTATTTGCTGATCAGGTGACTGATAACAAGGTAGTACTCCCCAACAAGGCAGCCAAAGAGAACATAAAAAAAGTAATAAAAAAAAAAGTGAGATTGTTTAGCTGACTCTTAGTTAAGCATGTGAACAAGGTTATCGCGCATAAGGTAAGCAGCGCGGGTAAGGTTATTGGATAATACGAGAATTCCCCTGTCCATCCCGAAGTTCGTGCGTCCCAACTAATCCATTGGTACTTTCACAGCCCCCATGCGAGTGCGATACGTGTATCTCCGAAAACGAAAAGAAAGGCGGTTCGCAATGAATCGAAAAGCATGGAAATGCCATACGAGCCCTAGCCAATACGCATGCTACATTACCCGCCACTACTGTATGTATCTACAGTAGGAACCGAAACGTGGAATTAGGCTAGGTGGACGTTACATGGGCAATACCACGAAATATGCGCACAGCCACCAACGATCTATGTAATCCGGGAGGGATGGATTGCAACCACGGATCGTCGGTGCCCAATCACGGCCGCAAATGCTAGCGAATTCGTAAATTACCGGTTGACGCCACCACCACGTGGGAGCGGTACCATACTGTACTTGTCCAGTACAATCAGTAAGATTAAGTCTCCCCTTTGTCCGCAGGTACAGTACAGTAGGTACCTACCTTAGGATACCGACGCGCTGGTTACAGTTCTCACTCGCTCACCCATCTCGCCAGGTAAGTCGTCGATGTGAGAAATAGAAATCAAACCATGCATTAGGTAGCCCTACGCCGTGCCTAATAGCGGCCCGTTCTCTGTCTGTCTATCGGGCTGAGTTATTCCCCGGGGGTATCCCCAGTACGATTCTCTTGGCTTACCTACGTGTTGAACATGGACGTTGATCGCCGCAGATTGCCAGGTACATTGCCAGGTTCAGTACCGTAGATGACAGATGTGGCGCCCGGGCGGCGCCGGGAAGGGCCATAAAAAAACACCGCACAGACCAGACCAAGAACCGTAAATGCCAATCTACTCGCATACCATGCCGTGAACCCCCGCCCATCTCCGATGCTCCGTATGCCGAAAAGCAAGCATCAATTGCCGATACTAGCCAAGGGGGGGATGTACGGGAGCGCCCCCGTGACGTCGCGACTGTCGGCTCCCTCGCACACCTACTCGCATCCGACGGAGCTCTTGATCCGCCTATGTCCGCATTGCCGATTCGCCACGCTGAGGCTGTGGTGGCTAAGTTGTTCACCAACCAAAAAAAGAGTGATATAGTAGAAGCCAGTGGAAAGTAAACGATGAGAACCAAACAAAACCGGTTGCTCTGATTACGACGTCTTCATGGGATACATGCACGATGGGCCTTTCGACGAATGAGTTTGTTGGCCTCGCGCGGACACTCCGAGACGGAGTCACTAATTACTCTGCCAATCCGGTCTCGGTGTATAGGAAATTCCCGAGTTATATCTCGAGCTATAAATAAACAAATGAAGGATCAAGGCAGGCTATAGGTCGTCGATCTCCTGGCTTGCGCCAGCCACTTACGCCAATTGCCAATTGCGGATTGTCAATCACCAATTCCACCCATAGACCAAGAAGTGTCCTCGTTGTACAACGGCCTTCTCAGCGTTTGGTTAGCTGGTTATATGAGGCCATTTACTTGACCGCGTGTACAGGAGGCCTTGAGGCGCTTTGCATGATTCCAAGACGAGAGGGTGAGGCATCCTGCATATGACGATATCCCAGGGACGGGACGAACGGCTCGCGGGAAACTTCGTGAGACAGACGGCGAATGTCGCGGAGATTCTCCGAGAGTAGGTCTGACCACACCGCTGATTTTAATCGCGGCATTTTATTCGTGATGCGAATGTGATATTGTAATGGCTCTGCAGCCGAGGACTCCGCGTAATCAAAGTAGACAGCCTTGTTTTTCACCGCCGTCAAGGACGTCAGATTATGAGTCTTCGTAAGCGGTGCATTCTTGATGCCTGATAATGTTATAGCAAGCTTTATAGATACCCCTTAACCCCGGATGAGAGTTCTATAGTTCCTGTCTATATGAAATCGGATCCTAGTTGATACCAGGTGTATAATATTAAGTTACCATATGGTAATAGGAGGCTGGGTGATTAAGGATAGCCTTATCCTAGAAGCATGGGTGATATATCCCGCTTTTGCGAACCGGTCGATTCCCACTGCTGTGAACTTGTGAATTGATGTCTTTCAAAGACCACATAGTCATGACAATCGGATGCTGCCGGGGCCTTGCAACTATTGTGTTGCTGCGTGACTTTGTTAGCATGAGGGGCCTCATTATGACCGTCCTGTCTATGCCAGGACCGTATATGATAGACAATTCTCTCCCATGTAGCCCCAGTGGCCCAAGGACAGACAGATACCGCACGCATTTCCCTTCATCCTGTTAATAAAGTACCCATGCAATTCCACTCCCCCTTTCCCCTAGAGAACACGCCGCGATACAGGCGTCTATCTCCATGATAATGTTAATTTGCCCTGGTCATGTATATCTGATCAGCCCTAAGCGTGTCACGGTATTCCTATGAGCAGCATCAGTGGGATATGCGGGATGAAACACCCCCCGCTAAGTCCTACCAGCCTGATTTCCATTGCTACATATTCACTATCACAATGGTAAATAAGAACATACGAAACCTGATACAGAACTTAAACAAAAGACTGGAGTTGTATACAGCCAAGGGAAGTCTATACATTCCATCACTCCCGTGATCTTCGACTAGTTGCGCAACAAGAAAAATCTCATCGTATACCCCATAAAACTATTCCTGAAACTTACTTCCTACTACACACACGCCGGTTGCTTGTTTGCAATATCGGTCCAACAACACCGTATATGCGGTGTCATATGCTGCGCCATCCTTCCGCAAGCACTAACATCGCTGCCCGCATCAGTGCACTAAAGACTACTAGCCAACGCCAGATAACGCAGCACAGCCGCTGCCGGGGATCGCATCATAGTGTATACAGTAAGACCTTCATATTGTTGGACGACTAGTAGAAGATCTAAGAGAGCGAAGATGCTCGGACTTCCCTTGGCTACCTATATACAACTCCAGTCCCTTGTTTGGATTCCCGTATCAGTCATCGTAGTATAACATCTTCTGCTGTGCCAGCCTCTATCTAGCGTCACAGCTATTATAACGTATCCGGATCTGTGGTGAGATGCACCCCTCACCTTAGGCAGCAAAGACTTCATGTCATTTATTCATCAGCAAGTAGATAACCAGTCGCTTAAAGGCAGACTTGACACGACAGTACTAGATGTGACGGGGGATGAACACGCGAGCGATTTCGACTACGGTTATTATCTCTAGGAATCAGATACTATTTGATGAGTATACATGTCCCCCATAGCAGCTGTACTCGTTGCATCCGGGCAGATATGAAACCTCTCGGCATGACATCTCAATCCACTCATTCATTCCACTGACCTAGATACTAGGTCCACAGAACGTCCTGTGGAGTCAAAATAAATAAGACAAATTTACATACACGAGACTAATCATCTGAAAATGCAGAGAGAAAAACAAAAGCGGGAGTAGCAATAATTAAATATTAAAAAAATAAAAGGGAAAAAATAAAATAAAAGACATACAACACCAGGGATTCGCTGGTCGTCACCGACCCAACTACTAATCTGGCGGTATCTGGCTTAGCTATGGGGGAGCGGACGGGACCCCGCGTTCTCCAGATCCTATGGTCGTATGTGACAGGCTGTTCTATTACTTTCACTTATATACGTACATAGAAAAGTAGTAGACTGGGGGCATGCTATTATTGTGGTCAATACACATCATCTACCCTCTCTGACTGATTGTTTCGCCCACCACTTTGTCTTCGGCACGGTTCTGTTCACCAATCTCGAAGTTTTGCGTGACATGTTCGATTTTTAAAAATCAATCCAATAGAGTAAACAACCTACATCATGATTTGATCCCCGGCTGAGTCCTCCATTGTCAGTTCGTTGGTAAACATCGCCATTCATAGGTGTCTTATTCGCGCATATGTTAGTCTCTGTATGTATGACATAGACAAGTCAAGTCAAGTCAAGTCAAGTCAAGTCAAGACCACGCGTGTCAGAGCCGAGAAGTTGATTCATCGCTCTGTCGATACCTCATTGCGCCTTGTCAACTCTCTCATCGACATACGTATGTGAACCCACTCGCTGCAGGGCTAACACCTAACGCGTCGTATAGAATTACGAAATGGTTATAGATTATCTCTCCGGTATACACTAACACAGCCGATCTAGATTTCGCATATGGTTTTAGTATGAGGGATCTCTTGTAGTGTGGTTCTCTCGATCATCATGCACTAGCACATTTCTCGCCATGTATATAGACAACTTCTTACAGTCCATATCCAGCAATACACCAAGCATCCCCGTGGCAGGTCATTTCAGCTTCTCGAACTATCTATCGTCCTAGAACTCACACGCGACTTTCGCGACAGCTGGTGTAGACTTCTGTCAAGAATTACACATATCTAAATCCGTGAGAGCACTCGCTTTTCATACTAAATCGCTCGGATATTCCATGGTGTAAGTAAGCGTCACTCTTCGGGGTGGACAGTCTCTTTCTATTACCTTGCGCGTGACTGTGCTTCACCCCGTGCATACGGGCACACACGAGGCTGCTAGCTACTCGACTCCAGGCATGTAAGGATATTTTGTACTTAGTAAATCACCTAATGACTCACAGGTACGATTTACCTATTGGCTAATCACTACTAGCGTCTCGAATATTTGCCTTTTCGCGAGGTGACTCGACCCTCTAACTTCGCTCTGTGTTGTGAACCCATTGTTAGCAACTGATAGTGTGATGCGTAGCAAGTATGCGGATGAGCACACTTTTCCGTAAGATAACCATTCGGCTTCGATATACATGACAAGCTTTGACGCGCTTACTTGTTCAGTATCACGAGGGCCTTCATGCTCGCTATCTGATTCCTACACCTCTTCGTACTTGACCATGGTTGGATCAACTAGTAGCTTAGAACTCGTGCAGGCGGGAAAATAACAGCTTCCCGTGACTCACCCGTGTCTCCCCAATTCCAGCTCGGAGTGTCCATTGTTGGTCTCAGTGGGAGTGATAAGTTCGATGGGCTGGGGGCAGGAGTGGTGGTGGTTCCGTCTATTCTAACTATATCCCGTAACACCCGTTCTAGTAAGCCAACTCCATGTATAATCCTGCGATTTAATTGAAATATCATCAATATATTCCGCATCGTCGAGTTTATAGCCGAGTCTGTCGCGGGATGTGAGTCACCCAATGCCAACAAAGTCAAGGCGCATAATTGGTAATGATACCAGAGTTCATCGTATATTTCAGCATGCAAACTAGCAATAGATGTAGCACGCGGATCATCTAGATACAGAAATCTATTTCTATATCTTATATATACCTAACTTCATAATACGTTAGCACGTGGTTCGTCCAGGTTACAGTCTTGCTTGCGTTAAGTCATATTGTGTGTATCAATTAGTCATTTAAATTTAGTTCTCACAAGTCAACATATCACCACATTAAAAAAATCGCGCGACCAACCACAACACGAGAGAACACAGAGCCAAAAGCATGTCAATCAACACAGAATATTATTTTATCACGACTTCCAACATGAAAAAGCAGAATAACGACTGTAGTGCAGAGTTATCAATCATCGCAGTGGCAGAGCCTACCCTATACATGAACAGCCTACACCAGAGTTCCCCACCCATAGACCAATATCGCCAAGTTCAACATGCACACGTAAGTACACTTATAAGGATTCAAAGTGGCACATGCTCTACATTGTCAGGGTCACTGTAACGGAGTCGGCGCGATGGTACGTGAATGATATGTAAAGATGAATTATATGTTTGACTCATACTCGCCTGGCCACATGCAGCTGCGGCTGCTGCCTACGTTGGCGCTAGAACATAATCAATCATCCGGAGCTACACGTTAGAATGAGCGAATTCACGAGAGCAGACAAGAACGTCATCACAGGTTATCAAGAGAACGAATATTACTAGGTAATCAAGGCATTAATGATGACACCAATGTACACACGATAAAACAGACCGAAGGCGGCGCGTGGATTAAAAACACGCCACGAGCCTGGCGCAAGCGCTGTAGGGTGGAGTGGACTAAATAGCTTACGACACGCGTTAAGAAATGCGCGAATGAAAACACGTTACGGGACAGTCACAATAAGACGGACAGAATGTTGTTTCACAATTGTTCCTCGACGGATTCATCGATTATCCTCATCAAGGAAGTTCCGAAAGACCTCCATAACCCCTTATGGTACATGTAACACCCCATTGAAAAAAACAAGAACCCATTCCCAGATCATGACCAAAACCACCAGGCGACGCATGCTCTGTCGTTGTGTGGTGGCGAATGTACTATGTAGTGTAGTTTGTGTATGCGCGTGTTGTGTGAAGACGACAATGATATTTCGTAACAGACATGAACTCCTCAGGCTTTGAACAAAACCCAACCCCAACCAAAAGAGAATCGCAGGAACAGTAGACAATGGCTGACTGGCTTAACCACCGAAACCGTAGAGGGTGCGGCCCTGTCGCTTCAGGGCGTAGACGACGTCTAGTGATGTGACGGTCTTACGCTTGGCGTGCTCGGTGTAGGTGACGGCGTCACGGATGACACCCTCGAGGAAAGACTTGAGGACACCACGGGTCTCTTCGTAGATCACTGTAGAGAAGATCGTGGTTAGGGACATGCTTGGATTGACACGTGGTATGATAAACACCATGAGTAGACGAGGAACTTACTAGCTGAGATACGCTTGACACCACCACGACGGGCGAGACGTCGGATAGCGGGCTTTGTGATACCCTGGATGTTGTCACGAAGAATCTTGCGGTGACGCTTGGCACCACCCTTTCCGAGGCCCTTGCCACCTTTGCCACGTCCAGTCATGTTGATGGATGGTTATGTAAGAAATGTGAAGATGTGTTGTGAGGATTGCACGAGGGCAATGATTGAAATGAGGCTGAAGTGGGTGGTGGTTGATGTTGATGATGGATGGATTGGTGGGATGGAAATGGTATTGGAGGAAGATGGGAGAACGTGGGGATGGGGAACGGGTTGTTAAATAGCAGAGGAGTGGAGGGGACAGCCGAAGTCAGATCAGCCCGGAGACCAGCAGCAAGGACCGCGAAGAAGGACCCGACAGGAATTAGGTGGACACTACCTACTATAGGTACTGTATTGATGCATGTATGTATGTACCTTGCAGGGATAGATGGGAGGAAAGGTACATAGCGAGTCTAGCTGACTGATTTAGGTGGGTACTGCAGTAGTAAATCATTGAAGGCGTCACACGCGAGAACGCGGGTGCGCGACATGTTGTTGCTGTTGCTGCTGCTTGCTGTGGATCATACATGCGTGCATTGGTGGGACTAAGGGGCCGGGGTGGAGGGGGTCACCGGGACGGAATTGGGATCAGAGCAGCCAGCAAATTCATTAATCAGTCGACAAAATCAATTTGGCCATCTGAAATTCGGCAGAGTGGGGCCAACATAGAGGCCCGGTAAGGCAAGGTACCTAACCTGCACCACTACTATACTTGTACTTGTCGTAAGAAATTAAGCAAAGCAGGCCAATAAAAACTCAAATGAAAGTATCTGTATGCTGTATGTTTATTTTACCAGTGATATATACATACATACATACATACAGACTGCTGTTACAAATCGTGTATAGCAGCCAGCATCTGCAGTAGAGGTTGACACGAAGAGCGCAGCGCAGCCCCAGCGCCAAGAACCGATAGCGCTAATCCTTTCTGGGACGAACTGATCTCAACGTTGCTTTTCTATTTCAGCCAATCATCAATTTGCGTTCTCCTGTCCCTCATCCAAAATGGGTCTGCAAGGAACGGCAAGTGCATGCACCCTCTCAATTAATCGACCTGCGCTAGCCAGTCCCAACCTCTGCCTAGTCTGAGGATTGAAACCATTAAACGCGTCGAATACTCCGGACTACTGAGTATCGCACACGAAGCGCGTCGCAGATGATGGCCTTACCGAGTTAACCTTAACATCAAGCTTTTCGTCTCACGCAACTGACCACTGCTGTCTGCACGACTAGTCTAGAAAAGGATTTATTGTTACATGTATCTGGGTACACAGCCAGTCTCCTCGATGGAACCGAGTCTCGACAGAGGACATGTAACAAAGTATCTACATGCATAGCCACTTCAAGAAGTCGAGACATCATTCTTGATTATGTTTCCAGCATACCGCAGAATAGCTAGCTAGTGTGTAACTAGCTGTGTCGATCTCTCGATTGTACAGTAGTGTCCGGATGATAGTGTCAAAAGAGTAGAATCTAGGCATCTGGTACATGTTGATTTCTACGTAGAACCATCGTCAACAAGGCAGAGAGAGCCTTATGCTATCAGGACTAAATGGTTTTTGTCTATCTAGGCTAGGAATTCTAGTAGTAAGCAGTGGCATAGATTGAATCGCATACTCTTTTAGATGTCACGTGTTTTGCAGTGCCGGGGCTTGTGCGGCATTGCGTTTGGTGACGCAGAGATGGCGCAACCCACTTATCTTTCCTAATCCGTCCAAGGCTGAGAACACAATGCGGACATGGCATCATGAGTTTCAGAGATATCGCTACACTAACGGTACTGCATAATTCAACATCGATGTATGTAGTTACGGTAGCAGCAATGCGGCAGAGACCGGCGGGATTAGGAATAGAAGGAAGTGCTGGGTCGGACGATGATTCGGACGGGGCTGGAAAGGCCCCACATGAGGCATTCCTGACGCATACACGCTAGTAGTACATAAAGCCGCATCAGCCAATTAAAAATTAGCAGCACTCTTCATGGATGAAAACTGCCACCTAAAATCAAAGAACTCCAACGCAGGAAACCGCACCCCTGTCTGCCCCCGAAAAAAATCACAATAATCAACACAGCGCAACTGGCAATTGCCCGCCCCACCCTTCTTCTCAGGTAAACCCGAGTCGCATCACCGACCAGTCTCACTAACCTGGGTGGCCTATGCACACTAACTACCAAGTTCCGCCACACTACAGACTTTTAGCACACTTCGCACCTGCCTACCCCGGTTGCACACAGCACAATCAGCCAGCCTGGGGCCTGCCCATCTGCTTTCACTTATTTAAACCCGTCACCCCACCCCTCTCCAACTCTTCCACTTACCACTCTCATCATCCACTCTTCTGCACACACAACATCCACCAGCCAGCCAGCCAGCCAGCCACTTTCCATCAACTTTTCATCACTTAATCAATCCATCAACACTATCAATCACATCAGACATGGCTCGTACCAAGCAGACCGCCCGTAAGTCCACTGGTGGCAAGGCACCCCGTAAGCAGCTCGCTTCCAAGGCCGCTCGCAAGTCGGCACCGTCGACCGGAGGTGTCAAGAAGCCTCACCGCTACAAGCCTGGTACCGTCGCTCTTCGTGAGATTCGTCGTTACCAGAAGTCCACTGAGCTCCTGATCCGCAAGCTTCCCTTCCAGCGTCTGGTAAGTCATCACATCTGCTGCTTTTATCCCCACTCCCTCTCGCTGTTGCCTGATCGTCACGGTCGGCATCGTGTTGCTGTGTCTCGATTGCTTCATTTGCGACCGTGGCTGCGCCTCCGCGACGCGTATCCATCCACTCAACCCCACACTACCAATCCACCAACACGCGTGCTAACAACTATCAACAGGTTCGTGAGATTGCCCAGGACTTCAAGTCGGACCTCCGATTCCAGTCTTCCGCCATCGGTGCTCTTCAGGAGTCCGTCGAGTCTTACCTCGTCTCTCTCTTCGAGGATACCAACTTGTGCGCCATCCACGCCAAGCGTGTCACCATCCAGTCGGTTAGTGCACCCACACATACACATGACTTCATCTGATACAGATGCACTAACAACCATTACAGAAGGACATCCAGCTCGCTCGTCGCCTCCGTGGTGAGCGCAACTAGAGCGCTTGACTCTTAGTTTCAACGCAAAATAGACTCGACAGGACACAGTGGAGGACTTTGATACATTTGATTGATGAGCACTTTGGGATGGCATGACGATTTCGGTTTTTACAAAGGGAAATGGTAATCGTGGCGTTTAGTGTTTGCATTGCTTTACACGGCATGGGTTGTACATCAGTGATTAAGGCAGTCGGCCAGAGAGCACTGCGATACTGAACACAATGAATCTGAACATGAACAACAACATATCACCATCTTCTCTCCATCGTGACCATGTTGTCTCTTATGTGACTGTACCTGATCTGATGCATCGTCGCTGGTGTCCAGCGCGATTGTCTTCTAAGGATAACCGGAAGGCTTGGAGAACCTGGCTTCTGCCTGGAGACCACTCCATACCCTGCGCGTCGCGCGACATAATAACGATAGCTTTGTCCAAGCCATCTTATATGACTGCTTCGCGTTGTCATGTCAGCATCCATCTTTCTCTACCACACTCCCATGGAGAGGGCAGGGCAGGGATTCGTTCCATTGCTACCTATCTAATGCGCAACAACGATAAGCTCACTTCTATTAGTTAAACTGTCTCGACGGTGCAAGACATCATTGATACCATTCATCAAGTGCGATACTAGCTACGCGATCGTTAAACTACATGTAAGACTACATGCAAGAAAAGACTGCGTACGTATGAAACTCGGTCTTGTTTCCAAGCTTTTCCAAGTAGCACGGTTTTGTATCGCACATTGTACGAGAGATATGCGTGTTTAGTCGTGTATCTAGTCGCGTGTGTAGTTGATAGATAGATAGATAGATAGATGTGTCTGTCTGTCTTCGCGCCTTTTTGTGTGTTGTGTATTTGGATTTAGACTGACTGACTGACTTAAGCGCGCCCTATCGAAGACTCGACTCGCGTGATGCGGGGCCGGTGGTGATTCGTATTCTGAAGATTTCGAGAGATTTGAGGGTTGATTTATGTATGTATTTATCTCGTACATGGGGCTCGTGGGGTTTGTGAGGTTTGTGTGTATCTGGGTTCGGTGGTGGGTGTAGTAGATTGGTAGATAGGCAGGTAGATACAAGAACAGAACAGCGTATAATGAAGGTATTGGATAGTCACATACGCGTTGTGTGTATGTGTGCTGCCTTGCGCTGACTTCTTTAGCATGGATTCGGCGAGATCTACGAGAGTAAGGGGGTGAGGAAGGCAGGGAGAATGGAGAAGGAGAAGAGAGAAGAGTCTCGCACTTTTATATATCTCTTACTTCCTCCGTTCGGTCACTACCTATGCATACCTATCTCTATATCTATCTATCCTCTCCTACCCGATGCTGTCGCCTGTGCTTCACCTCTTCCCTCGTTTCTCCCATCTTCTCTCATCAGCTTCCATGAGTTCTTCAATGGCTCGCTCGCTCCCGCGTTAGTCAGCTGACTGATCAGAGCATATATACCACAGCACTTCGAGGGTAGATGGAACTTGGTCAGTCATATTCGATGGGTTGCCTCCAATCTATATGTATATGGTATCGCTAAAAATACCTACATGAACTCTATGAATCCGTGAATCCGTGAAACCTAATCCCGTATCCCCGAATAGAAGACACAAGGTACGTATCGAGCGAGCGGGTGGGCGAATGAGCGAGAGAGTTGGGGACTATGTATGTAGATAGACGGCTGACGCGGGAAACAGACAAGACAAAGCGTATTTCGTTCGCTCTACGGACCAATTAATCACCGTATTAATGAATGCAAGCTCCCTTGAATCTCGATAGAAGCTAACGTAAGCACAACCATGCATACATGCATACGAGTATACGTAAATGCGTACTTGAGGCTCATGGATGCGTGTTCTACATCCTCATCTATTTCCTACCTATTTACCCACTTACCTATTTGATATCGTCATATACTCATCAAGTTTCCGTATAAAGAACTCCTATCATTCCTATTACCAAGTATGGTATTTCAATTCTTCTGCCCAAGAGGTTCATCGATGAAAGCGGCAGTACACCTTGGAAGAACTTACCTTTACCCAATTCACCTCCCCTCTTCTCTCCCTTCCCTGCCTTCTCGTCTCCTTCTGCCATATGAGCAAGCGAGCGAGCGAGCGTCTTCATTCAGACTCAATAACCAAACCCACCCACCCAAGCTACAAAATCAAGTCTTTCCCGGGGTGCATTCGTTCCTAAGACCTCTTATTTGTCTGTCTTCTAATTGTTTTTACTCCCTGAGGTATTCGTTGAAATGGCCAATTGATTCTACTGACATTCGGCGTGAAGTAAAGCCGGCACGGGTACGTACGGTACGAGCGAACGGTAAAATAAACAAGCCCAGTCGGTGTTCTCTGTCAATCAATTTCACGATAGGCTACTACACTATACTACACTACACCACGCCCTGCCTAAGAAACAGCCCGACCTACCTACCAACCTACCTACCTCCCCCATTCAAAATAAATAAATAAAGAGCCTTTTCCGTCCTTTCTATATACATCGTCGATATATAATCGATAGATCAATCAATCAATGAATCACTGCATTATATCATATCACATCGTATCATATTCGCCTGCTCGCTCACTCGTTTGCTCCAGTTCACTTCCCCCGGAAGCTGTGGAACCGGAGAGGAGGTAAACTGCGCGCAAAAGACGGGTTCTGAAGATCAAGGTACTTAGGTAGGCGAGTAGATAACATTAATAACTACATTCCACGGGCGAAAAAAAGGAACTAATTGTCTGACTGACTGACTGACTGACTGACTGACTGACTGACTGCTTACTTGATCGAGCAATTGCTTAATTAATTGCTTGCGAATTTCAGCATCGCCATACACTACCTCCCAGGCAGGCCTCTATAACCAAGAGACGATGAGGCAAGACGTCCTCTGCACGGTTCGCTCGCCGGGTGAAACTACGACATATCATCTGCGTTAATCCATTTTACTTTACCTATATGCCTGCCTACCTACCTACCTACCTTCTCAACAAGAACTGCAGATAAGAAAGAGTATTAACCTGAGACTAAATTGAGCGAGATATTCCCCAATAACCACGCATCACACCCCGTTTTTTCTTTCTTTTATTGTCTCACCGTAAAGTTCGCAATTGATTAACTTTCACCCACGCCAAAGTCAAAAGCCCAGAGATGAACGAAGTCATTAATTATACAGCATTGCTCTCTTCTCACATTCTTCTTCACCTTGTCCAGTCCCGGCGCCTGTACACTCGTCACTCGTTCATAGAGTTACGCGAAACTAAGTTCCAATATATCACTTCCAAGTTTTGCAGAGGCGATTAATTATCGTTATTGAAACTTAACTTTACTTTCCATGAATTTCTACATACGCCAACGGTCAAGCATATTTATTATACGAGACAACACGAAATAACACATGCAAAAAGAACGCCATTACATACATTTCCCATGAGTATGTAGGTTACACATTCCTCAACGCCAATGAATCAATCGCAACGTTCGCCAACGGCCCAGAGACCCAGACCAGAACAGTCCCGCTCAACCAAGATGATTCTTGTCATTCTTGACGTGAAGCTTAGTCAGCACATCGAACGCGCCCGTCCCAATCTTCCCAAGCCGGCCCATGACGATGCGACTGCTGGGGGTCGTAAGGTCGTCCCAGTCGCCGTCGAGGAGCGCGTCTTTGAGGAAAGACAAGGTCGTCTCAAAACTCATTTTCGTGAACGGGCTGACGTTGCCCTTGAGGCCGTTGCGGTTGAACGGAGTGAACGTGCCGTTCCGGGTCATGTAGTCGCCGATGAGGTTCAGGTGGCGCTTGTCGACGCTGATACCGTGGCCGCCGAAAACCCCTCCGAGTTCGAGGATGATGCTCTGTCGCGCCGCTTCTACGCCGTACACCCGCAGCACAGCGGCGATATCGTTGGTCTTGATGGTGTTGGGGTTGATGAAGTCGCCGTACTTTTGCATCGCCTCTAGGTTCACTCCATCTGTATGGATGACGGCTCTCTTCGTCTCCTTGCCGGTGTAGATGTCTTCTACTTTTTCATTCGGCACATAGACGCAGCTACGTATCCCGGGAATTTGCTGGATGAGGGATTTGCGAACGGCCTCTTGGACAATACTGAGCATGAGCACCTTGGGTATATCAGAGTGATATTCTAGCGTGAAATCACACCACTCGCCCCGAGCTTCGTCACACTCAAATCGAGAAACGGCGGGTGTCCTTTCCTTGACACGCTCCTCCCGGCTACGGTTGACCTTCTTAGTGGTCTCCTCGTCCTCATCTTCGGAGGGAGGTGGGCTGCCGCCGAACCCTTCGTCTTCGTGCTCCTCTTCCTCCTCCTCGGGTGATGCTTCACGCTCTAATCGCTTCTGGATCTCATCATCTTCATCGTCATTGGCACCGTACGAGACAGCTTGAGCGCGGTTGGCACGCTGCTTGTCATTGGTGGCATCATCGTCTCCATCGTCATCATCGTCATCGTCGTCGTCTCGCGGCCCAGCTCCAGGAATTGCTGCGGCCGTTTCAACGACACCGCTTGATACGCCGACCTCGGGTACTGCTGCGCTTTCTTTGTCTTGTTTGGCCTTGACTTCTTTCTTCACTAATTTCTCCAACATTGGCAACAGCTTCATTTCCACCGTTTTTAATACATCTGACGTGGTGATAGCGTACGTCTGAGTGTATTCCTTGGAGCTAAAGAACTTCAGTCGTATATCAAACATCTTCGCCAACCGATGACCAACGCCTCTACCAACTCGTTCTTTGACTGTCACCTCGTCGACGACGTGAGCGACTGGTAGGACGCTGATGGCTTTAGCGAAGGTTTCGCCTTCCTTTTCAGAAAGCTCTGGATGTAACAATAATGTCATAGATGGCGTTGAGATATGATCACTAGCTGTCATCAAGATTTCTCTCAAACGGGGGATACCCAGCGTGACGTTCTTGGCAGAGTGACCAGCCAAATGGAAAGTGTTAAGTGTCATTTGTGTAGACGGTTCACCAACCGACTGCCCTGCGACAATTCCCACGGCTTCACCTGGCTCTACAAGAGAGCTTAAGTACTTCGAGTGGAATATCTTCTCGGCATACTTGCGTGGCACGACCGCCTTTGAGGCAATCTTGTTACTCTTGTCACCCTTCTCCTTGATCAATCCATGCTCATTCTTCTTGATGTAGTCTGACACCTTCTGGTAGAATTTTTCTGATGTGGCGAATGCATGCCTGTTGGGGTTGAGCTCGGCTAGGATAGGGTCAAGACCTTCCGGATCGTTTGCGGCGGATTGTTTGACGGCCTTCTTCTGGTATTTTTGAGCGTAGTCCTTGGATTCATAAACGTCCTGGTCCCATCCTCGCTCCGCAATTCCGAGGCGATTAACCTCCGATGTTTGGTTGCGAAGAACGAACTCAAAGTCGACGAGATATTTCTGTTTCGTTATATCCAATCCATCCTCACCATATAAGAATTGTACCATTGAGCCATCCGAGTCTCGCACTGATGTGTCATAAGATACTTTAAGGCCTTCCATACCTTTGATCAAACATCTCTGCAAATATCCTGATCGCGATGTTTTGACGGCCGTATCAATAAGACCTTCTCGTCCAGCCATGTGATGGAAATAGTACTCCTGCGGTCTGATACCCGTCAAGAAACGATTTACGATATACCCACCAGCTCGGATGTGGGTTTCGAACGGGCGGAAACAAGGAAGTGTTTTGCCGCTAACCATGATAGGTACTCTTCGGCCTTCAAGGGTTTGTTGTCCGAGATTGCAGGAAATGAGATTCGCGTTGACGGGACTACCTTTGGCACCTGATATGGTCATCGACTGCATGTGATTTTTGGGGAACTGCTTTTCTAGACCAGCTGGCAGACATGCCTTGGTCACCTTCGAAGAAAGTTCCTGACATCCGGCATTGACCATATGCTCCAAGTCTTCCTGTTTATTGCCGTCACGGAAAACCCCTTCGAGCCGTTCGAGAAGAATTGGGGTTGTTCTGTCAATATCAGGGCGGTCTCCAAGACTTACGTGCTTGGCAGAAACCTCGAGACCAATGCTCGCAGCGCCCTGTAGCACTTCTTTCCTCTTTTTCTCGCCTTCTGGAGTAAGTCGCAAGTCGTCCATACCACAAGTGAACGCACGCATGTTTAGAAACCTGGTGAGAAGTCGACCCATGCAACTAAGCAGTCGTGCCGCAGATTCAGGGCCCCAAATCTCATGTATCGAGTGGATAAAACCACCCGCACTCGGACCTAGCTGGGATTTGTCGAGGATACCAGTAATGAACTCGCCGTCGTCGAAGAGTACATCACCCTCTTCTTTGAATTTGCCCCATGGATCTCCTTTGATGGACGTGTTTCCGGTCATCCACAAGTCTCCGCACCCTGGGGGCTTGATGTTCTTCAATATGGTTGTGATGACCTGTTTACCTGTCCAACGCTTGACTGGCTTGAACACAGCTGGGGGTACTAATTCTAGCCTCGCAGAAACAATATGTCCACTCTCGGGGCGCAGCGCGCTATAAATGAGCTCGTTGTAAGAGCTTTTGTCGAAAAACGTGTCCTTGTTACAGAGTGCTACTGAAACTGAAAGGTGATCTTGAATCAAACCACGAAGGGGCTTGCCTGCTGTTGCTGAGAGATATTGATGATCTGTGTCTGCAATCTGGAGTGCCTCGACTCGTGCAAGCTCATTTTGGGGGAAATGCATGTTCATTTCGTCACCGTCGAAATCTGCATTGTATGTGTTACAGTTTGCGTAGTGCATACGAATGGTTTTTTCACCAGGTAGTACTCTAGCTCTGTGACCCATGATGGAAGGCTTGTGAAGTGTGGGCTGACGATTCATGAGCACCACATCCCCGTTACCCAGATGCCGATGAACCTTTTTACCTCCTATCCGGCTGTAATGGTGGCTACTAGGGGCGAGTAGTTGATTTGCTAATGCGACACGGTCTTCAACCGATTTGTTCTTCAGATTAATGATTTGCCCGTTTTCGTTCTCGATTGCAGCAGCGCCTGGCCACTTGTCGATGCCATTGATGACAGCCTGCTGCATTTCCCTGAAGTTGTGACTTGTTACAGGTTCGGGATATGTCAACTTCTTGGCAAAGACTGGTGGCACACCAATCTCGCTCGTCTCGATGTTCGGGTCCGGGGAAATAACACTTCGGGCGGCAAAGTTGACACGCTTTCCCATCATGTTCTTCCTGAAAAGTCCTTCTTTCTTCTCAAGCTTTTGTTTGATACCATCCTCATTTCTCATTCCTGCCCGGCCAGAAACGGGATTCCTATCCCTGTCGATCAAGGAATTGACGCTATCCTGAAGTTTACAGCAGGCTTCATACATTTCGGTCATCTCGCGTTTCCTGGCGGGGGCCGAGGTATTGGACTCGGCTCCTTGGGATATTTCTTTGTGGATCAGAGCAATCTGCGCACATGCGTTGAGAATTTGTTTGTATAGGGAGTTTTGCTGAGCTTCAGCAATAGCCCCGTCTCCTTGTCTCGCTTCTGGACGGAACTTGTTTGGCGGTACGAGGATAGTCTGAAGGAAGAAGTTATCGGCTGGAAGCTTTTTGCCATTCGGCATCGAGTTATAGACTAATGCTAGCAACTCCTGCTCCTTTTCGAACAAGAGCTGTAATCGAGCATGGACTTCCGTTGAACTGACGTATCGAGCGTTGCCCTTGCTACTGTCCTGCTTTTTCTTTGGTGTTTTCGTGCCCGCATCGGTCATAACTACGTCGCCATTTTCGTCGAGCTCCTCTCCGGAGCCCTCCTCATCATTGTCCTCTTGACTATCGTGCTCCTCGCCTTCACTTGATGGCAAATCTACATCGGCGATGCCTTCGTCAGAATCGTAGTCAGGCTTCCTTTTGTCCGCATCCGCCCTGGCCCTTTGTTTTACGAGGATGGCTTCTTTTCGTTTATGCCTCCCCTGTGCCATCTTGGCTAAATCTTTCTGGCTCAAAGGCTTTTCGAAAATCTTGACAAAACGATCTTTTCGGAAGCTCGGTGAAATGGCGTTGCAGGTGCTGCAGGCTTTTCCCTTGGTCATATCTTTCATGAAGTCCTTCAGTACTTGTCTCCGAGCTTCGGAGGCACCCTCGTGTTTGCCTTTCTTGATATCGACAGCTGCTATCCGGCAGTTCTTTAACTCTCGTCTCGTGTAGGCCTCCCTCATACGTACAATCTTATCGATGACGGAGTTCTTCTCATCCGATGACATGTCCTCGTCGTCCACCTCGATGTCGGTCGTTTCCGCGCTAATGTCATCGATGTGATTGGCAGCATCGATCAAGCCAAACTGAAGCAGACGTAGTTTACAGGCAACGAGGTTGATATCGGCTCTCCGCATGCGAAACCGAAAGCAGTACTGGCATTGAGCGCGCAAGAGCCGGAGGATCTGATCCATAAAAACAGGGTGATATACAGGAATAGGGAGCTCGATATGACCAGGATGCCCTGGGCAATTCGGCTGAGGAAGGTTACATGTTGTACAGCTATTCGCATGATTTGATTAGCGCCGAATTGGACCTAATTGTTTGCTTACAGAACATACGTGGAATCGCCCCATGATCCCAAAGCTGGATCGTATAAACCACCGGGTATAGGGTTTAATAGACTATCGAATGTGGTTGGGTTTTCGATCTTCTTGACTGAGATAGCTCGGATCTCGGCCGGGGTCAGGAAATCGAAGTCGACACTGTCAATAGCGGATGAAATGGGTTGTGAGATATTCATGATGTCAAATGAGTTGGCAATCCTCCAATGAGGATTGCTATGCTATGCTATGCAAATGAAAATGATGCGATCGCGACTACGACAACGCGACAAAAAAAAAGAGGGAAAGGGACTAGGTTAGCAAGACTCTGAGCTGATCGCCAATATGCAGATAGATGGTGGGGGTCGCGATAGATAGCTAGAAAATTGAAGCTCGACTTTTTGGCGGCGTAAAATGGCAGAACTACAGCTATGGCACTAAGATAAGGCTAGATTGATGGGGATAAGTGCATCTACCTCCTAGCTAAGTACCGCTTATGCGATAAGGAGCTGGCTTACAACCTGTCCGCGCGCGCTCATACCTTATCTAGTCGCTTGCACTAGAGAAGTTTTACCCGTATTGCTTAGCAGACCAACTACTACTCTCTGGAGCAGTACCTAGGTAGTCTTTGTTGACATAGTGGACCCTGCCCTTATGAACACAAACCCTTTAAGCTCTTCTAACCCTATAGGTTGGCCGGGTCGTTACAGTAACGAGGAATCAGATCAAGTACACTTAATCATTCCGATTCCAACCTGTCCACTGATCCTTCTTCAAATTTTAAAAGGCCGGATACTAGTAGTGCTAGACAGGGGTCTAAAACCAACGAGGTCATGTACACCGCCCAAATGAGATAGACGATCGAAAACTGCCGCTCGCTAATAACGAAGTCAGCAATGAGGGGTAACACCAATAAGTCGAAAAGAATCAAGCGATGAACACTACAATAATTGAGATGGGATACTAAAACATTGAACCGCAAGGCATAACCAAAAGACGGATTCGAGTCTAACAAAGAGAAGAGCGAAGTAGGTAGCTGTTGATCGTTGTTGCTGTCATCCCGCCCACAATAGAATACGCGGATATCATGTAACAGACGAGGTTGAAGACGTTCAGTCATATATATCGTTACACCGCCTCCCAGGTTGAGATTGTCCCGCCAATACCAATTCAAACAATCAAGTTCTTCAGCTGTGAGCTGGGCTGGGTCTTCCTCGGTCTTGGCGAAGAACATCATCTCTGGTCTCCACGAGATCCCCTTGCACTCGCCCCACCGGTGCTTGACTTGCAGCAGGAATGAAGTGCTGGTGGTAGTCACTTTTGCCTTTCCACTGAGAGTGCAGGCGAAAATCGCTAGCATGCGGTTGCATCTCTCAGGACACGCCCCACGTCGATGAACGGCAATATAGTCGTTTCTGATGTCAATGGCGCAGCCTGGTCCTTGGCGAATGGGGGTCATGGTCAGACCAACACAAGGCACGATGAAAACCGAGCTAGATGGGCTTATTGTGAGGGGACTTCCGTCTTCCACGCGGAGGATGTCACGCCGCGGGTACTCAAAGATGTTTAGATTTGTTCGTAGAGTGAATAACTGTCTGTCGCCGCTTATTTTAACAGGTTTGCACCCACTGAGGCGGCCGGAACTTGAGAGATGACCCTTTGATGCTGAATATGGGAACAGATCAAAGACAAGCTCGGGCATCGTCGACCATTGCTGAATATCGGAATGCAACCTGATCCCAATCTTCGTCCCTTTGGGATCCGAAAGGCGTCTACAGGGCAGGCATAGGATGAGCCTTGTGCTGTAGAGGGAACTTATTTCAAACTGGACGAGCGCATGAAACTCGATATAGATACGTGTTCCTTTGACCTCCATGGTACGGGCACGCTGCCTTGTTTCCCAACGGAGAGATCGTCGCCCAGAGGCTGATTCGATAGAAACCATATCTCCGCAGCCTCTGAAGTCGGAGGGTGATCTCGCTAGTATTGACATGCAGTCCGGATCACCCGAGGAGAGAAGAGGAAGTTCGTCTGGTAGGTCAAAGCCCCAAGACAGTATCGTTTGGTCATTTGGAAACTTCTTAATAATTTTTTTCTGTAGTCTCTGGAACGCCTGGTCGCGTTCTCCATATATCAGCGGCATGGTGATTTGGAACAGACCCAGGAGGCAATAAGCCATATCTTCGCGCCGACTTGTGACCCGACTGGCGGCCCACGACATACGCTGGGCAATGGTGAAGTCGACCAGAGCCCTTCCCAGCCCAAGGTCTCTCGGCACACCGCAGATCTCCTCTATCAAGGGAGCCTGGGCCGACCGACAGCTGAGGAACGTCCAGGAACTGCTGAAAAAATACACAGAACGGGGCGCGATGAGCTCTTGCAGCGTCCACCCACGAGTAAACCACCGGCTCCGTCGGAACGCTGAGCCGGGCGCATTCAATTCTATATCGGTGGAGGAAACGTCCGTCAGATAGACTATGCACAAGGCCGCATCTTCATACCATTTGTACATCGAGTTGATCGCTTCGGAGAGTTCCGTGTTGCTCTCTTTGTCAACGCAGCAAGTATCCACCCACCCCCATTCATAGCCCATCTGCTTGGCTTTTTCACAGAACCCGTGGATCTTGCGGAGTCCAGGCGTAGACATAATTGGGTTCCTTACGTGGCGGCGGCGAGTTCCTGGCTGGAGATTCTGGCCACCGTGTAATCTGATTCTTGGACGGGCCGCTTTGACCTTTAAGGGGTTTATACTTGTCTTTAATGCAGCTTGAAAGCCTTGAAGACTAGTCTCGTCTGAGACCGGACCCCATGTATGAGAGAGGATGGCGTACGGGGGGCGATCGCTCTCTGAAAACCATCTTAGTTCCTCCGTTTCTGTGTTAATGAGCCTCATTCCTAGCAACATAAGTAGGGTTATAGGATTTGTCAAGGGTTAGAAATAATATAGTAAGAATACAAGACGATTATCAAGAAAATCTAAATAGGTTCGAATAAGGTAAGTTAGATGAATTCTTTTTCGGGAATAAAATAGGAGACTATAGTTCTTTTATTAAAACTAGTTGCAAGGTTGACAGAGCATGTGGCAGCCTAGTTAATATGCCTAACGCATCTCCCAACTGACCTGGCCACCCAATTGAGTTGGCCACTTTTTTTTTGGCAGTACCCTGTAGCGTATTTTATATGGCAGGGGTACTTCCACCTACTTTTTACTTATCTTTAAATAACTTTGCTAATATTATAGTTATTAATATGCAATTTAAAAATTTAAGCTATTAACTTAATAAGGAATCTAAATATATTTTTATTAATTTTACTATTATTTTATTTATAACTATACTAAAAACCACGTTAAAATTAGGTGCGGTTTTTATTTTACTAGGAAAAAAAATAGTAGTAAAATTATAAAAAAATATATTTACATTTCTTATTGTTAATAGCCTAAATTTTTAAATTATATGCTTATAG